>JAADVB010000047.1:0-93475 GCA_023334545.1 Salisapilia sapeloensis
ATTTTGGCATATACGAATAAAGCATGCTCGAAAGTGTCTAGTGGGCTGGTCTAGAGTGTCTACAAGTCGTTCCTTCATCTCTAAAATGATCAAAGTATATCTACGACCGTTCAAGGTACACCGAGTGCTCGTAGGCTCGATTACTGTCCTAAATTGCCACGAGCGTGCAGTCATAGTACCGAGATCATCGATAAGTCGAAAAAGGAGGAAAACACTACAGCCGTACATGTTGCGCAAAGGACTGGATATAATGCAAAAGATTTGGGGGATGATGTCAAGAGATATGCAAAAACGACAGTTGAGATCAATTTCAAAGTCTTTTGCAATTCGTGCTACTATTATGCTGGTATTGACCTCTCCATTTCTGTCATCGTGTATTGTCCACTCCTGTGTCATGCTTTGGCGGGGAATAGCGTCGAGTGTATCGTGGTTTCTAGTCGGAAGTCATCGAGGTTGAAGTTGCATTCGATTTAGTTGCAACATTGAGTTCTTCACCATTTCAGTGGGACAGAGTACAGTATGAGTCATGATGCTTCCCAATTATTTCATCTACCACGGTACATCGCCTGTTCCGAAATAATAGCGAAGAGCGCAATAGCGCAAGTGAAGAGCTCAGCAAGCGGCGCGATTGTTTCGCGCGCTTTTTCAAATGTGCACATTTCGAGCACTGGGCATGCCTTGAAGACTTCTCGAAGATGGTTTCCGCTTAATTACATCCAAGACGAACGATCTTATGCTTTTGTACTCCTCGTTTGGCGAGAAAGTTGTATTGAAGCGATACGCTAGGTTTCCAATGGCAAGTGGCAAAACAAAATTGGTTATTTTCAACGAACGCGGAATTTCCCGATTCGATTATCATGAGTAGAGTTACAATAGGTGAACTCCTAGTTGTGCCAAATCGGTAATAAGCGCGAACACGGTCTATCTGAAGTCATGGAAAACATCTACAACGACTTCGAGAGATACCATATCAACACGACGATTTCTGTATAGACGATAGGATTGGTACATGTTCAGGCGAATAACCGCGCCTTCACCTGTGCTTTCGCTTTACAACTAACGCAAATTATTCTTTAGCAGCGGTGCTTTGCTTCAGAGCAAGCAAACATTATTGCACTACATCTGCAGTCAAATCAAAGCTTACTATCACTTCAACCACCATGAACTTGATAAACTAGAAACGACAAGTAGAAAGTGTAGTCAAACAGTGCATTGAAAGTTTCTAATTGTACAAAAAAGTTTACGCCTTTGTCGGTGCATTGCCGACCTCATTCTGAAGAGTAACTAGTAACTTCATGGTCGCCGAAGTTCCCAAGAGGCTAATGATGCTCGCCGGAATGTACCCCGAGAGGTCTGCGTGTCCGATTAGAACCACGTCGCAGTATACATGTCCATTGCTGTCTGTCTTTTCATCCAGAAGGTAGCCCGAGATCAGGTTGATGCCTCGCACATGACCTTCCCCGACCGGAACATCTTGTACGTCGACGCTTCGACTAGCAATGGCAGTGCGGCCATCCTGCAAGTCGACGGCACTCGTGATCAGGACAAACTCACGAGGGGCTGTCGGGAACTGTCCGACACTCTGAACCAGTCGCAGAGTCACACGTCCATTGCTGCCTTTTTGCTCGTGCAAAACCTCTACGTTCGCCATCATTTCGTCGAGCTTCATGAGGGAAGCTGGGTCGAGCAGTGCCTTTTCAATGGCAGCCTTGGGCGCATCAATACGGCGCGACACTCGGAATGCCGACCAGGAACAGTCCGTGACGGTTCCCCTCCAAATCATGCCTTCGTCTCCATTGTCCGTAATGAGTTTCCAGTCCGTGACACCGTCCGCACCGGAATGTCTTTCCAATAGCGTCCGGACATTGTCTTTCGTGAAAGTGTCCATATCAATGTCCGTGGCCGTGTGATAAGATTCCACTGGGCTCCCAGAGTCCGAGCCACTGTCGTTATCGTTCGAACCAAAGCTCAGTGCGTGCATAAACTTCATCCTGCCTTGCTTTCGTCTTGTCAAATGCCACTATGAGCCAATGTTGTGGAGGAAGGTGCGGACATTTCTCAGCGGCTTTCTCTGAAGGCACCGATGATAGGTTTTCGGTTCAGGAGATTTGCAACGTTTATGCATGCCTTCGTACCATTTGCGCACAGGGGAGGGTGCAATCTAGCCAATGATTGCGGGCTACAAATATATTGAACAGACCAATCAAACCATCATCAAGCCATAGTCGGCGCGTTCTATAGTGCGGTGAGTACAGATACTAACTACAGCGAAGCAGCGTATGTTGCAGGTGCGGGAAAGAAAGAATATTTTTGCATTTTCTAAAGCACCGCAGCGAAACGGACAATTGAAACATTGTATTTGTAATTGATGTGGACCACTTCAAATTTAGTGCCTCTAGGCCATTTCTTTCTGAAGTAATGCATCCGCGAGTAGGATGCTATGACAGCCTCTCCCTCCCTCGCATTCCTATCCACGAATGTCTCTATTGAGACAAGGTTGAGACGCTGACTACTTCCTACCCACGGTCGTATATTCACTCGTGTACTGTCGTCACGCATACCGCCGACGAGATCAACAAGTAGACGCAAAGTGTTAAGATCAGTTCCATTTTGGCATTAGGTCCATGCTTATTCATTGCACGTGGTACATTCAATTTATTTCGCCGGTGTTCCGATCTGGTTCTGGATGCTCACGAGAATCTTCATCGTCGCCGATGTGCCGAGCATATTAATGACGGTGGCAGGAATATATCCGGACAGATCCGCATGGCCAATGAGCACCACGTCACAGTAGATGCGGCCATGGCTGTCCTTCTTCTCCGTGATCAAGTAGCCTGAAATGAGGTTGTTGCCGCGCACGTGTCCGTCTGGCACAGGTACATCCGTTAGATCGACACTTCGGCTCGCAATCGCCGTCGTACCGTCCTCTAAGTCGACTGCACTCGTGACGAGAACGAATTCCCTTGGAGAAGTTGGGAACACGCCTTTTGCAAGTACATGACGGAGTGTAATACGACCGTTGCTACCCTCCTTTTCACGCAAAACCTTGACGCTTGCCATCATTTCGTCCAATTTCATGAGCGAATCCGGATCCAAGAGTGCATTCTCGATCTCGCTCTTGGAAGCGTCGATACGACGAGAGACTCGGAATGGGCTCCAAGCACAGTCCTTGACACTTCCACGCCAAATGCGTCCGCCATCGTCACCGTCATCTGAAATGAGCTTCCAGGTCGTGACGCCGTCTTCTCCCGTGTGTCGTTCTCGAAGGATACGCACGCTTTCATGCGTGAAAGCGTCTAGATCAATGTCGTTTGCAGTGGCATACGAGTCCTTGGGTGTCGTACTCGCCGGTCCAGTCTCGTCGTCATTCGACGAACCAAAGCTCAGTCCTCGAACAAAGTTCATGATGCTCCTTGAAAGGTTATGCGCTCTTCGTCCGTTTTAGGATGCTGTAATCTGGATCGTGGGTGTAATATATCTAATTTTCCAAGATCCGACCAATACTAAGATGGGGAGGAATAGTGGGTTTCCAGCCATTCCTCTACGTGGATATGTGACGCGTTGTAAATGTACATGTATAGAGATTTAGATACACCTCGTCCTTGATCCGAGACATCTGGAACTGAAGACGTTCGCAATGCTATAAATACCTGAGAGGAGCTGTCAAGGATGAGGGAGAGGAAACAACCCTTGGCGCCGACGACACCATGTCAGTCTACCCTTCACTCTTCATTCATCATTCCTCGAGCTCCAATGCATGCCAACAGGATGGAAATGCCGTTCATGCGCAGACGCAAGTCTCGACGCCGTAATTCATTGCAAGACGACAAGTCGAGTCGTTTCAAGCGCCAGACCTCTCGACCGTCCTTGGAGCGTCATTCCACTCGGCACTTGACTAGCACCATGGAGGAAGCGCTACTAGAGCATGTGCGAGTGGACTTTATCAAAGCCATTGTGCCAGGGCAAAAGCTCGGCAAACCACGCTACATCATGCGCATCACGAACCAAGCACTCGGTCGGTCGTGGGAGATGGGTCGAAGCTTTAGTGAGTTTCACGAACTCAAGGAGAAAATTGTCCGAGTCCTCAACCACGGCCACTTTTGCACTGCTGACTGTCCTTGGATCTACATGTTCGTCACGCACCACTTTCCTCATCGCCAGCTCTTCCAATGGCGACGCGCTCGTGTCATTGCCACGAGGCTCACGGAGCTCCAGAAGTTTATCAACACATTGTTGTCCATGATCCGAGACAACCGGACGTCTGCATGCCCAGACTCGGCCGACAACCTCCCTCGCCTACTCTACGAGTTCCTTTTCGAAGGCATGATGTTCAGTCGAGAGGACTTCAACAACACCTTGTTGGAAGACCGAGTGTCCATCCACAGTGGTAAGCCAAGTGACGTAGGGGAGCTACCGCAAGAGTTTACCTGTCACATCTGCTCCCAAGCCTTGATGCATACCAGCACCTCGCTCTCAAGTATCGAATCGACGTGTGCGACCGAGACGAGTGGGTCGACAGAACATGAACTACAGGCATTATCGACTCTAGAATGTGGCCACCGCTTTCATGACGAGTGTATCTTAACGAAACTGAATGAAACGCTCATGTGCCCCATCTGTGGGGCCTAGCGTCGTACGTCAGAAGGGATTCGTATTCGTGTTAAAACATATCAATCTCATCCATTCCTTCTACATTCGCCAAGTCCAAACGTGCACCAGCTTCCTCTCCTCTCCTCTTACACTTTGCATCAAAGTCGAAATCATATAAAAAGTACTCGTACGCTTCCTCGATCTCTGATAGTTCGCAATACAAAGCTTTGCAACCAGGAATGTCCGCTACGACTTCATTCACGACGATCTGAAGCAAGTCGGAACGATTTGAGTCTTCCAAATCACGATATAATCGGAACTGGACGTTCGTAGCGAAGGGAGATAAGGACGACGCACGAAAGTCTCGATCGAAGATCTCGTCCATCGTATAGTTTGCGCGTAGCTTGTCGCGACTGCCGTAGCCGAGGAGCGTCAGTAGCGGTAACACTGTCTCGGCATGAGCAAAGTAGAACGTCCCGGTGTGCGCCATGTCCGTATTGTTCGACCTCTGTTGCATACGCATGTACAAATCGCGGAATAAGGGCGATGCGATCTGGTAATTCAGGTGATGTCCTCCTGCTAATGTATAGAACGCATGCAAGTCACTAGCATAGTCCATCAAGTAGAGAGTCGTAGGAGATAGGAGGGAACACCAGTGGTCTGTGACATTATACAGTGCATAGTCAAAGGCACAGGCAGAGTAGGCTCCATGGAGATCCGTAACGTTTAAATCCACGGGCGTCTCTTGGATGTGCAGTGCCTCCTTGAGCTCGACGACCAGAGCTTCCACTCGATCAGTGTGTTTAAAGGCATAGTACTCTTCCTGTGCATCTTCGTTATGCTTGATCGACGACGTATACTCTGGACAATCATCATAGAAACGGAGGAGCGGGTCTTTGTCTTCGGGGAATGTAATGTAATCTACTTGGTCTGGGTTACCAAAGTACTCACTAGCAAATGCGACGGCGGTTTCATGCGTGCGTTCGACGTGAGTATTCGCGACGCGATATTGGTCTTTTGAGTACTTGGCAGCATGCCCCTGTTGTGTTGCCTCGAGAATCCGGTGCGATAGAGCCTTCATCTCCAAAACGCCTGACTCGCTCAAATCGCCGGCGATGCTGAGGTTGTAAGGCAGACGATAGCCTTGCAGCCACTTTGGCAATGCATCCTGGTACGGCTCTAGTTTTTCGAGTAGCGTCTGTATCTGCTTAATGTTTGATGACGTCGGGTATCGAATGGCATGGCGAGATACAAGCTGCGTTTGAATGAGGCCATATCCTTCCAGATCTCTTGGTGGCGAAGATCCTGTTTGGTTCCAGTACACATTATGCGTAGAGAAAGCTTCATCTAAGGGGTGTACATCGTCCTGACTATCGCTCAAGTCCATGAACGTCGAACTCGCTACCGTGCTAGCTTGTAGGAAGAGCACAATGGATGATACTGCGAGCATGGAGAAGAGCGTTTTGGATAGAATAACCATCGTCGTCGATGCAGGTGCTGCCTCTCTTGTTCGCAACAAGGTATATTCGGTTTTGAGTGTCATCGGATCTACACTGCGCACCCAAGCTCTGCAACACTGAGTCGTGTGAACCTATCGCGTCCCGCTTTGCGGATCTCAGCGCGTGCTGTTAGAACATGTGGTGCATCTCGGGTAGAAAAGATGCGATCGTGCCAGTAGGTGCAGATTCGGTTCTTGGGAAAACCTCCTTTACGAGTGGCGCTTTTGCCATCGCGTATGGAAGGTGGGACATCCAGTCATCACACAGAGTCTATCTTGAAAGAGAATTCGCTTGAGATGATTCCAATCGGATTTAAAACGCGTAGAAACCAGCGATAGCGTACATGATATAGTGGGAGAAGGGAGTGGTACTTACACCAGATTACCGGTAATTTAATTCTTTGGGGTCGAATGCTAGACAGAAAGCTGTATGTACAGCACTTCACCTGCTTGGGCATGAGTCAGAGCCTAATAAAGGTGCATTGAACAGCAAATTGGAGACGAAGGTGGGAGGAAACTGTCAGGAGCATGCTATTAAGTGTCGACCAGACCAACGCCGTATGAATCTACATTGCGCGATGCTTGCTATGTTCACAGCGTATGCAGGTGCTAGCACGACAAAGCTCTCCTAGTCCAGCGCCTTAGCACTCTTAGCTACCGACAGATAAGTAACACCCATTTGACCGCTGAGATGAGGACTCCATTCGCCTTGGCAACACATATTAAACTTAGCTGCTGACACGCTACCTCGCGACCATTTTGTTATCAACCCGATAGTAGCGGACTCGCTGATCTTCGGTTGGATTAATATGTACATGATCGAAGCTGTAGTCATTCCCAAGGAAGTGTTAGAAATTGATGATCAATTTCCAGACCTAGAGTCAGAGGCTATTATGAAAGACTTAATGGACTATAAGACACGAGGTAATGAAAAGGTGAATAATGGACATCCATCGATAGCAGAAACAAAAGACAAAGCAGCTCAGTTTAGTCGCCGAAGTGTAGTTCTCTTGACGAGCGAGGTTATATGCAAGAGCGCTTCATAAAAGAGGACGACATACTCCGATCCACCAACAATGTTTAGCATGGAGCACCACGGCTAAAAGTATGATGATCAAAAGCAAGCAACAAAGCATACTGCCAGCAAAGATAAAGCTCTCTTGAACTACATTCACCTCAGCTAAAGCACGACATTTTCCCTCTACCTCAGATCCCATAACTATCTAATCATCCAGCTGAAGCCGCTGCTCTGTCATCTTCAGCCATGCCAACTGCCGATCACACTCTTGATCTTTCAGATCGAGTTCCGGTATGCTACCGCTTCATACATTTTCAATCAAACTTTCCAACGCTTCTTGATTGTTCCCAGTGTGTCGTTCAGCAGGGCCTTCGCCAGATGATCCTTGCCTAGACTCGGTTATCTCGGCAGCATCACTAGATGATGTAAGCTGATCAAAGGCGTTCAGTGAACTTTCAGTCGATGGGCTAACTTGATCCGAGTTAAACTCATAGACTTTGTTACTGCACGATTTATTACATGTCAAAGAACTTGATCCTTCCGTCAATTGCTAAATCATGGATGGTTCGACAACCGTGGATCCGCTGCGATCTTTCTCATGCCTACCAGCTATAATTTCTTGTCGAGCAGCGTAATACGAATTGACTTGGCTAGTAAGTTGGTCGCAAGTAGAACAGAGGTGACCCTTCTTGGTTATCTGCCCTAGCTTGGGAATGGCATCGATTAGCTCGATGGGAAGCACGCATTTCCTAAAAACTGACGGATCGCACAAGTTGCACGAGTAAAATCTACGTAGCGGACCAAAATGCTTTTTGCAGGATCGACATTCCGACTTGCTTCCAGCTTCGCGGTTGCCAATCAAGCCGATAAATCGTTCTTGTTCGCACTTTTCCTCTGAAGTATCCACGAATGCTCCTTCATCTTTGCAAATTGGCTGGATGTCCAAGTGTCCATGAGTGCCCCAGCCAATGCGATAACACTGATGGAGTCAAGAAGGTTGTTGCTAAATACTCTATAATACCCTTTGATAAAAACTTTGACCGACTGATCCTCCACTGGCTTAAACAGGACACAAGATGAAATACGGGTACGCATGATGGCTCGTTCTTTAAGCGGCGGAGTAGATCGCAAGTCGAGTGAATGCATCAGATTGTACCCGATACGCTCGTTTTTAGCGAATTGAAGGATTCCGGTCGCTCAAACGTAACCACCATCTCGGTCTTTTATAATTCCTCGGAGTGCTAGACTTGGACTACCAGAGTGTCATTGAAGCAAAGTAGTACGATATGGATGTTGTAGAGCTGGCTTCTCTATCGACGACAGCATTTGACAATTTGTTATAGGTGATTCGGAGTAGCAGATACCTTGTAGTACTGGCGCCTCGTCGCCGTGCACGATACCGAATAAGATGTCATCAATATTAACCGAGATCATCCCGTTAGCGATGATGATACGAGGCATTTGACAGCCAGCACTGTTGTTGTATGAATCCTTCACCACACGCCGAGATGGATTCCTCTCTCGGTACATGGTCACATCATTGGATGCCTTGATCGGTTTCCAGCGCTCACTATCCATCTCTTGAGGTTCCGACTAACCAAACTTTTGATATTGACGAAGGGCTTCGTAACCGAGAGTCATTGCGATACGCTTGCAATCAGCCTTCCGTTCATCTGAGAGAGAGAGAGGCCTATGTATGTGTCTGCTGTCCACTGTGTGGCCATGACTTGTAGACACTGCGAGCGTGCTAATTCGGAAATGGCACAAAGAGGCAATTCTAAACCTTTCGGTGGAGACGATATGGCGAAATAAGCTGTTGGCGGGCTTTAAATACCACCCTTCTGTCGCATCACGCTTGCCGTGTGCTAGATGTGGCAACGTACCTCGGACAGAATTTGGACAACTTGGTTGAATGCTCGGACGCTTCCGATGATCAGATAGTAATCGTATCCAAATCTGCTTCAGGAAGACGAGAGTTAATGGTGTTGGTTAAGAGCAAGAGTCTCAAGAGTGAGCAGACAAGATGGTGCACATGCATTAAGAGCAAGCGAAATGCCATGATTCCGTCGGCTTTATGCTCTCCTCTTCTTCAATTGCAGACGTCTTTATACCTCCGAGGGAATTAGATCAATTCCCACATGCGAATTTGCTGATAATGATAGTAGTCGTGCTATTATATTATTCATAACGTTTTCTATGTCGAGTAGCTCATCGTTTGGGTATCTAGATTGCCTAAGCAACGAGAGCATAATGTGGCAAAGGTCCGATATAGTTCCTAAAACAAGCGTCGATGCGCCTTACCACACCAAACGGGCTTCTAGCATCAGCCGTTGAATAGATATAGGCCGTGTTCGTTATGTAGATAACTGGGTATTATGGAAGGCGTAGCAGGCATTATGAAAACGATCACGCAAACACTGTAATAGAGATCAATGCCTAAGTCTTCAACTATTCGTTCTATTCGTGGATGGCTACCCGTCTTTCCATTCCTATCCATGCGTATCGTCCGTTTCTCTGCCATACATTGGCGGGGAATAGTGTCGAGTATATCGTGGTTGATCGCCGGAAGTCATTCGGATTGAAGTTGCATTCGATTTAGTTGCAACACTGAGCTCATCGCCAATTCAGTGGGACAGAGTACAGCGCGAGTCACAATGATCGATCAATTATTTGATCCACCATGGTACATCGCCTGTTCCGAAATAATAGCGAAGAGCGCAATAGCGCAAATAAAGTGAAGAGCTCACTGAGTCTTTCGCGCACTTTTTCAAATTTGCACACTTCGAGCACCAGGCGGCGCTTGAAGGCTTCTCGAAGATGGTTTCCTCACGATTGCATCAAAGACCAAGACAGACATAGATCAAGAATATAGAGTGGTGTCCTCACTGGCAGTACATAACACTCGCTTATGCATTCGATATGATGAGAGAAAATTATATTGAAGTCATACGCTAGGTTTCTATAGCATGTAGCTACTCTGTATGGCAATTATCAATGAGTGCAGAGCTACCCGATTCAATTATCACGAATAGAAATGCAAATGAGAATCCTCAAAGTTGCTGAACCGGTATCCAGCGCGAATACGGTCGTACTGATTTTTTGGTGATAAGTATTGATATGGTGCTGGTCTGGGTGGACTTTGACGCACTAGTGTCTATCCTGACACAACGCAAGTCGGTTCCTGTATCCAGAGCAAATGGATCATGCCAACAAGTCATAGGCCCTTACATTCTCGACGCCTAGTCTCTATTGCCGTGAAATCACTGTAAACAAAGCGAGTGTCGTGCTACGCAGACCAACACGACCTTATTTCCACCGACATTTGGGATACTGCGCTCAAACGTATCCATATCTATCAGCAAACATGACACCACAACCATCGTCTGTGGCAGGAATCTACCTATATTCATTTATCTAGAGTCTACTTAGACGTGGAGCTTCTAGGCACGTGTTGATGCCTCTTCTCCTGCTTCTGTCCTCTTCCTTGCTTCTTCATGCCCTTCTTCCCACCTCGAACAGCAACAAACGGATTATACCCCTTCTTACTCTTCTCCGTTGTCTTTCCTTCCAAGTCGACATCAGCTCCCGAGATCTGTTGACTAGCCGAGGCAAAGTCAAAGGCTTGGAAACCTTCCGGCTTGCTCTCAGCTACATCATCTACTTTTTCCTCGATAAAGTCCTTTGCTCGTGTCTTGACAGCCGGCTCTGGCGTCGGTTTGATCTCCGGCTTCTTTACAGGTTTCTTTGGCATGTCATATGTCTCCCTCAGTGACTGCGGCATCGGCTTCTCCTCCTCCACCTTGACCTTCTTACGCGGTGAGCTTTGCTTCTCCTGCACTTCCGTATCCATCAGCGAAAACGTCTGCTTCGCCAGCATCTCTCCGACTTCCTGCACTCTATCCAGTGCGTTGGCGTCGTAGGAAGAGGTCAGATCCATCGTAGGCACTTGCTCCACTTCAGTCGGCGACATGCTCCTCGCCTTTCGCTTCCCACTCACCCAAGGAGCATGCTCCTTCATCTCCGAGTCCATCACAACAGGAGCACCAACTGTATCCTTCACGACCTCCTGCACCGGCACTTGCTCCTCTTCGCGTGCTTTCAGTTCCTCTGCAATCATCTTGGTGATCTCCAACGCATGCTTTCTCACAAACGTCGGTACTGGGTTACAAACTTGATTCAGCTCGCCAACCTTTGTCGGCAGTTGCTTTGCAAGTCGCATGAGGACGTGATTCGGCATGACGTACCCAGTACTCTCGTCCTGCGTCCTTGCAATGTCATCACGCCAAAAGTAGAGACGAGAGAAGACGCGATATTGACGCTGACTAGGCTGACGGAGCTGAACAGCGTCCTTGAGCTTGTGCAACAACCGATCACATTCTTGTGGAGACGTCTCAGGTTTCTTGTACACAGTTAAACAGATCTCATTCGACCGCTTCAACACTTGGAGCAACATCTCGGTCCCTCTACCTTTCTCCAGTAACTCGGTCTTCATCCGGTCATAGATAAAGTGGAGATATCTCGTGTCCTCTCGAGCGTACTTGGTCATCTCTGGACTAAGCGGTCGCTTCCGCCAGTCGGACAATTGGTACTGCTTGTCTGCTTCGACGTCACAGTGGCTTTTAAGGAGATAGGCGAGGGAGAAGCGAGGGTACCCGAGTGCTCTGGCTGCTCGACCGGTATCGAAGAGATTGACAATGTACAGTCCGAGGTCTCGTTGGAGCCATTTGATATCAAAGTCTGCACCATGGAGCACCTTGACTTTAGCAGGATCACAGAAGACATTGTTCAGGACTTGGAGCTTGCCTCGTAACGCCAACGTGTCGACGAGAAAGTCTTGGCGTGGTGTCGAGATCTGCATGAGACAGACTAGACCCAAGTACGTCCGATAGGAATGGTGCTCCAAGTCGACTGCGATCACTTTTTCACTCACGTCTCCGAGCACAGACATCATCTGTTGGACTTTGTCTTCCGTATCGACCCACAGGAATGATGCGTCGTCTAGCGATACCATCTCATACGGATCGGAAGACGACGATAGCATCCAGTCAGCATACTTTAACGCACGAATCTCTGGTGCATACGGATGATACTCCTCTTCTTCATCTTCGGCACTAGTCTTCGTCTCATGCAGTGCATGTGGCTTCGTACGTAGCTTATGAACGAACGGAGCGTCGGAATTATCGATCTCGTCGGCGAAATTCGTCTGTGGTTTCTCCATATCACTCTTGGACTCCATACTCTCTTTATCCTTCTTCGCACTAGCATCCTTACTAAATTCCTGCGGGCGATTCTCCAAAGGTTTAAGGCTCTGACCAGTCGACGAGGACTGTTTGGCTTTCACGGCATCTTCGAGCTGCTTGGACGCATCATCTAATAACGCATCGACAAAGTCCGTGATTCGACCATTCGGCTCTGGTCCATCAAAGACGCTTAAATCCTCTGCATCATCCACCTGCTTCCCATCCAACCGTGTCAGACGCTCGACTAGCTCCTGCGTCCGTTTCCCAGTCGACTCTGCCTGCTCACGAAATTTGCTGCTGAATTGATGATGGTAATTATACCCATCATCCTCACTCGGGACACCATTCGAAGCCTTCACAGCTCGAATAAGTGCCTTGTACACGCTCGTAAGCTGGTCGTCCATGCTCCCAAGCCAATCGACCGATGTTTATTCCTTGTTCCGATATGTTCGTTTACGAATATCAATATATAATGTACGGAATGACAAGCATCAGATATGTCCTGGCGATCTTCGACCACCGCGGACCATCCGCGCCGAGGCTGGCGGAGCCTCGTGAATGCGCTGCAGGATCCTGCTCGAAGTGAATTTGCATTCGTGCCTCATCAATACTACTCTCGTGAACAACTAGAAGAAAATGTGAGTCTCAACAGTGCAGACGATGCCTCGGCCTCAACGCCACGAGACGCCACGCCTTCCAACGTATCCAAGTACACGACAAAAGATCAGGAGGTGCCGTCGCATCAAGTCAATTGGTTCTTTCTTTTGCATCTATTCGCAGTCGCAAGTGCTGTCATGTGCTGCATATGGGCGTCGCTCTTCCCTCTCTCACCCGTGAGACTGTATAACATGCAGGTCGACATCTTTAGCATGAACCACGCACACACGACGTTCTACTTTATGCCGTGTCTTGCACTCGGTAGTATCGTCGGTGCGTCTTTCGCTGGAGTCTTAGGAGACAGGATCGGTCGAGCAGGTACGTTGGAGCTAGCTGCCGTACCGTACCTCCTCGGCTGGGTGCTCATCACACTCACACACCAAGAACTCCTCGTCATCCTCGGCAGGTTCCTACTCGGTGCCTCCGCAGGTCTCATCGCGACTGTAGCTCCCATTTACTTGGCAGAAGTTACAGCTGCAAGCACAAGAGGTCGAGTCTGGTGCTTCCAAGCACTCGCCGCTTGCGTCTCAGCTCTCCTCTACGTCAGTCTCGGAGGTCTCTTCATCCACCTCAGCCGAAACTACTCTGGTTTCAACCTAGCTGAATGGAGGCTCCTCGGAATAGCAAGTCTCTTTCCAGGCTTCCTGCTCCTCCTCTTCATGCACAGATTACCAGACTCGCCTACGTGGCTACTACATAAACATCAAGACCCAGACGCAGCTTTCAGTGTCATGAAGAGGCTATTTGGTGGTGACAGTCACGTCGCAGAATTCAACATCAATGCTCTCATCCATGCCAAGGAGCTGTCGACGTCGGAAAGAAGTCATCACGGCGCCTTCTTCCGTCCACTACTCTTGTGCCTACTACTCTTTGCTCTCAAATCTGTTTGTTCCTTCTTCCTACAGCCTACTCTCCTTCCTACACCAGACACGAACGACACCTTTGCATTCGCTATCTTTGGCATTGGCCTAGAGGTCGATCCGATTGCCTTACTACTGGTCATGAGCTTCATTTGGGTCGCAGCTTCCATCGGAGCCTTTGCCTGCTTCTTCCTCATCGACGTTCGCGGTCGACTCGTGGCACTACAGTCCGGATGCTACATCACCATCGCGGCGTGTTGCTTCCTCCTACTAAACGTCTACCGGTCCCGAGATATCCAACTTGAGTCCACTGACAGGAACTCGGCAGCAGTGCTCCTCGCAGCTGCAGCCCATCAACTCGGTCTTGGTATCGTCCCGATCGTCCTCGCGACGGAACTCTTTGCCGTCCGACAACGTCTAAGTGCCTTTAGCATCCTCGTCGTCACCGATCAAGTCGTACGGTACTTGCTAGCTCAATCCTTCGTCCCGCTCGTCCAGCGCTACTTCAGCACGACGCAAGTCTTCGCCACGAGCGTGACGCTCGTGCTACTGTGTAACTTGGCAGCACTCGTAACGTCATGGATGTCGATTCCAGAGACGAGTAAACTTAGTCTACAGGAGATTGAAGCTGTGTTATGTGGATGGAGACCAGCAACACCCCAATGGGCATCGTCGTCAAAAGTCCGACTAGGCAAATCCGTATTGGACTATGGCACATAGGCAACGATACTTGTTGAAACATGAACAAACCCTACTTTTTTCTCTTCCTGCGGACTAGGTACTGGTAGAATGATAACTTAGACAAGATTCGACTGACACTAGGCATCTGCATCGGAGGACGAGTACTCGAGATCGCTCGTGAGTCGTCGTAGCACATCTTCGTAGGAGCAGCACCAGGACGAACTTGTCCAGTATTTAATCCGACCGTAGCACCGGATCTCTTTTGGCGAATTAAAAAAAGCATGCATGTGGACGTGATCGATGCTATTGAAGGGCGGTAGATGGAAGGCGCACTTGACGTTCTTAAGCGTCCCACACACGATGTTTTTATCGGGGTCGTGCGAGAGCGATGGTGATCGGTCCATTAGATCCGTCGGACGGCGCGAGTCGATGGACGTCGACAGCACCGTCGTAGCTGCTCGATGCATGCTCTTGAGCAGATCGATGTGGTCGGTCGTTAGGTGCGTGACGTTCTTGATGTGCACGCGAGGCACGATGAGCACGTGAGAGCTCGTGACCGGATGCAAAGGGCGGAAGACTACAACGTCATCATCGTCGTAGAGCATCGGCTCCGTGTGCATGCGCAAGATCTCGCAGAACCGGCAGCTCTTGACGCATCCACCAGCGTATCGCACGCCTTTGTTCCGGGACAACAGGCCGAATCGATGCCATGTCGGAGCTTGCGACGGCAGTGCGACTGGATCATCCATACCGATGGAACACAACGGACAAGGTCGTACGCACAAGCTCCTTGAGGAGCGTCTAGCGTGCGAGAAAGCGTTGAGGGGGGTGGCTGTGCTCAAATTGAGATGGGCACCAGCCTACTGAACTCTACGGTGTCACACCTTTTGTTATGCCGGACAGTCGAACGGAGGTTATGGGCCACCTGCGGTGCTAGACCGGTTTGTACTTGCCATTTGTATACTCCACATGATGCACCTTCCATCTTTTAAGATGTAACGGAGTATGGAATCGGATATTTATTAATCGAACGAGCGGATACGATAGCTGGATAAATAGGTAATTTAAGATCGAATCAGAAGCGCGTGGATTGTATACATTAGCTAGCTTGGCAACTTGCTTCCTCTCGACACAAACGTACCGACTTAAAATACGATTGCATACTGCAAGTTTCTCCTCAGATCGTCAACGATTTTTTCATGTCAAAAGAAGGAGTTCGATGCACTCTTCTAATTTTTTATATCGCATGGCCGCCAGTGCTTGCGTTCATTCTGCAATTTCCATCGACCTCTAATGGACAACTACACCTTCGTCCAGCCACTTGCGTCGGCCTTGTATGGCCAAGTCGATCTCTATCGCGATGGACGGACTAAACAGCTCGTCGCTGTCAAGACCATGGAGCTAGCGTATGCACAGGAGAATAGGACCAAGCTAGGTGATATCCATGTCCAGGAAGATGCCTTTATGGAGCTACGAGTGAACGCTAAGCTCAAGCTACTGGGTGGACACGACCACGTTCTACCGCTCGTCGACTGTTTCGTCGACACAGGGTCCATCGTCCTTGCCATGTCCTTTGCTGGCAATGGCGAGTTCCTATCAGTGCTCAACCAAAAGCTGCCGAACTTGACGTCCACCGAGACGACGCACTACTTCCGACAGATCCTCCTAGGTGTCAACTTTCTACATGCCAATGGCATCTACCACCGGGATTTATCCCATGAAAACATCCTCGTGAGCGACCAAGGGCTACTACAAATCGCCGACTTTGGCCTTGCTACGTTTGAGACCCACGTGCCGTCTGCAGGTGCTGGCAAGACGCAGTACATGGCTCCAGAAGTATACGCCGAAGATGGACACTTGTATGACACAAAAGCAGCCGACCTCTGGTCTCTCGGCGTCATGCTCTTCTCCATGGTCGCAGGAGAATACCCGTACACACGTCCGCATCGGGAAGATCAGCAGTACAAATTCCTAGAGGAGCACGGCGCGAAGAAACTCCTTCGTGCCATGAGCGTGAACACAAAAGGTAGCAACGCACGACTCGTCCACGTCGTGGACCAGCTACTCCAAGTACATCCCGGACGTCGGACACCAGTCGCGGATATTTTGCATCAAAAGCCATTCGCCACGTCCTTTGTCTCCAAGTTCAGCCACAAGATGCGCGGGAGTATGAAAGGCCTCGCACCACTCATCGCGCCTTCCCACTAAAGTATTATCAGTCGTATGTAGACAAGTACGTTTCAAGGAAAAGCGTAATAAATCGTGTATTGTAAATCCGTTCTCATGCATCCAACGCATTCTCCAAGGTCGTCCATAAATCTCCTAATTCCTCTTCATCTTTGTCGTGAGCTGTCTCAAGTGCAGAGTACAATCCAGATGTCCACTCTTCTAGGTCCGTAGAACAAGTCTCTTTGGACGTCTGCAGCACATATAGCAACTGTGCTCCATGGTAGAACACTGCTCTTTCGATTGTTTCCTCCGTTAATGCCTTACGAACAGCTCCCACATACGCCTCCAAGCAAGAGACATCCGAGTCGTTCAAATCGTTTCGTTCCATCATGAACGCCACACCTTCCGACACGAGCATCGCGATGAGGCTAAAGAGGTTCCGCCATCGAATCGTCAGCATCTCTCGAGACGACAGACTCTTGCCTCCATGCTTTCGCTTCGTTGCACTGTCACCTACCATGCTATGGAAATCTGGAAGAAGATCGAGTACCCACTCGCCAAACGTCACTAGATCTGACGACAAGTGAAAGCGACTGGATGGATCGACTCGTTCGACCATATCGAGAGATAAGTTCCGGATATTGGATCTATCTAGCCTATCTATTCCTTTCGTAGCAGTAGCAGACGATGCTAACGCCAAGGACTTGGCGTATACTTCCAGCAGTCGGAATAGCGTCGCGCCGTCACGTTTGTGGAGCTTGTAGACGTACCTCGATCCACCTTTCATGACACTCGAGGCACTTGCAGCTAAGCTTTTCGATAGACGTTTCGTCTGCTTAGTAGATAGGAGGACGTCGTCTGCTTCCAACATGATCTCGACGATCGTAAGCACGACGATTGGGTGTAAATGATCTTCACGATGCATATGGAAGAGGTCTTGTTCATCCAACACTTCAAACGCTTTCTCCATAAGTACGTTCGTCAAGTCCCACCTGACGAGACACTGGACGATAGCTTCCAATAGCTTCCGATCCACCGTCTCATTCATATTCAAGAGCGTCTGCATCAATAATTCTCGCAGTTCTTCCTGTGCTACCTCGCCCAACGCACCAATCACTTTCCACACGGCACCTTGTGCGTCACTAGTATACGGCACGTCCTGATCATACGCATCCAACAGTGTCTCTAACATACTAGCATTCAAGTGCTGAGCTAAAAAGCTTTTGCACTCAACATACTCTTGGTCAAAGAGCACTTGCTCTCGTACGCTACCGATCAACTCGGACAGTACTTGTAGCACCACTACTTCCGTCGCTATACTCTCCTGTCCTGCACTACGTGTAGATACCATGTCGAGAACACCTTTTAGCAACAAGGCAGCAAGCTTACAGATTGACCCGACGGATACTTGTCGATAGACGTTTCGATAGAAGACGAGTGCTGCCTCTGGACGCTTCCTCACAAGCTCCAGTGCTCGTGCTAGCTGCTTACTCCCAGAAACGTTCTGTGGGAAGTAGGAATTCAAGAACAAGAGAACAAGTTGTTTGATGATGTTACTCGAGTTTGCATCCAGGACAAGACGATCTAAGAGATCGTCTAGAGGCACGACGTCAAAGAATCGGACGCCACGAATGCTCTTGAGACGATTGAGCAGCGTGATAAAGTCACCTCGTACTTTTTCGTTCTTGTCGTGGATGAGAGGAGAGAGGGAGGAAAGGTACTTGGACAAGAGAGCGTGTGTGTCGTGGTTGTCCAATATGAACGGCAGAGCCTGGAAGACTGCGGATCGAACCAATGGACTGGATGTATCATGCGCCAACTGCTTCATGAGCTGTTGCACCCACTTTCGACGGAACGTGTCGGGGATTAAGTCCCAATAGACAGATAAGATCTTGGCGATACCATGGACACTCGCGACACGTACGGCTGGGATCGAGTCTTCAAGTAACTCGTCAAACAGACCGAATTGTTTCTCAAAAGCGAGCTCCAAGTCTGCTTGACCGAACGTCGGATCACGAAGTGGGAACGCATCAAACAATAAAAGGGCTGCTTGTCGACGCACGAGGCCGTTGGCAGCACTTACGCCTCGCCATAGCACTGGGCTACATAGTCGAAAGAGCATTTCATCCACTCCTTCCTGCTTTTTACTAGTAAAGAACGACTGGAGCAGCGTCCGAACGGCGTTAAACAGAGATGTGCTTCTTGCATGGACAGCATCCTCGACAAAGCGTTGGATGCATTCATTCTCGATCTTTTGTCTGTACTCGTCCGAACAGTCTGTCCAGGCTTGATGGTATATCGCACCAAGCTTTTGGAGCATAGCTTTCCGCTGGTCAGGTATGAGGTTTCGAATCGTTTCATCAATGTCGGAAATGAAGTCTAGATCGAGAGAAAAGAGAAAACTAAGAAAGCCGATGGCGTCAGGAGACTTGAAAAACGTTGGCTGCATGTAACATCGAAGGAGGACGTCTCGCAGGAGTCTACAAATACATAAGGATGAGATAATGACATCGTCTAGCCAAGATAAGAACGTACTGACTGCTGTGGTCGGCTAAGTCGATAAGAGTGAGAGCTTCTTTCACAGCAAAGAGACGACGGATCGGATGTTTCTTGCTGTGAAAAGCACCTTTGGCAGGCGACTCGTACGCTTTGATGATGAGGTACGGTAGGAGCTGAGCGACCATATCGGATTTATTCAAATCCTTCTTCCAGCAGCTTTCACATAACTGACTAATCGCTTCCTGCGCTTCTTCCTTCTCTTCTCCATCACCTCGAACCATCAATAGCATATCATGGAGCTGGTGCGCTACGTCTGCGACTCGATCCCGATTCACAGACACATTCTTCGTTTCAAGCAATAGACGAGTAAAATGGGCAATAGCAACTAGACCAGTCAAATTGCTAGCATATTGCTGTATAATACTGATAGCTGCATCGTAAAACGAGTCAATCACTCGTTCTGGTAATTCCTGGACCTGCTTGATGACTTGAACCTCTTCTTCCTCATCAAATCCGACGTTTTCAACCTTTTTAGGCTTTCTCCCAACTTTTCGACTCTGTTGCGCCTGCCACAACTCCACCAATTCATATAAAGGCATCACATCTCCTCCATTAAGCGCATCCAATGCCGCTTTCGCAGCCATTTTCCAAATTTGTACAAAATGGCGCCAAAAAGCGACCAAATCCCTCTCTATACCGACTTGCACGCTACTGACATGGTGGTACATCCTGATTGGTGGTAAATCTAATTTATATGCTTTGATTGGAGAAAATCCGACCGGGCGGAAGCGCTGGAGCCAAAAGATCAAACGCATAATGGAGTCTACTTCGGATCTCGTGGTCGATGGCACTCGTACGACCGGAAAGGATGTACGTGAACAGAATGTGACAGCCGCGCTGTCCATTGCCAATATTGTCAAAAGCTCCCTCGGCCCCGTCGGCCTCGACAAGATGCTCGTGGACGACATTGGCGACGTCACTATCACGAACGACGGCGCGACGATTCTCAAGCAGCTCGAGGTCGAGCACCCTGCTGGAAAGGTCCTAGTCGAACTAGCTGGCCTGCAGGACCAGGAAGTCGGCGATGGCACCACCTCAGTCGTCATCATTGCCGCGGAACTACTTAAAGTATCTCTCGACCTAGCTCTTTATCGACTAAAGTCCTAACGATCTGCCGTAGCGTGCTAATGAGCTCGTGAAGAACAAGGTCCACCCCACGTCCATCATCGCAGGATACCGTATGGCCATGCGTGAGGCTGTGAAATACATCAAGGTCCGTCAATCGTCCATTCTAGCCTCACTCGCCACTCACTCGTGCTGTCTATAGGAAAACTTGAGCCTCCCAGTGGATTCCATCGGTCGAGAGAGCCTCGTAAATGCTGCCAAGACCAGTATGTCGTCGAAACTCATCGGTCCCACGAGCGACTTCTTCGCTAATCTCGTCGTCGACGCCGTGAGCTCCGTCAAGACGTCGGAGACCTCGACCAAGGGTAAAATCGTCTCTCGATACCCCGTCAGCTCCATCAACGTCCTGAAGTCGCATGGTAAATCCGCTCTCGAGTCCGAACTCGTCGACGGATTCGCTCTCAACTGCACTCGAGCATCGCAGCAGATGCCATCGTGGGTCGAAGACGCCAAGATCGCGCTTCTTGACTTTGATCTCCAACGCCATAAGATGCAAATGGGCGTCAGCGTTGTCGTGAATGACCCGAATGAACTGGAAAAAATCCGACAGCGAGAGGTGGACATCACCAAGGAAAAGATCCAGAAGATCCTTGACGCCGGTGCGAATGTCGTGCTTACGACTAAGGGCATCGATGATTTGTGCCTCAAGTACTTTGTGGAGCAAAAGTGCATGGCTGTTCGTCGATGCAAGAAGGAGGACTTGGACCGTATCGCCAAGGCGACGGGAGGACAAGTCGTCCTCACGCTTGCGGACATGGAAGGAGAGGAGTCTTTCGACGCCGCGAGTCTCGGACACGCCAAGTCGGTTAGTGAAGACCGAGTGGGCGACGGAGAGCTCATCTACATCAAGGGCTGTGCCACGCGTCGTGCCACGACCGTCGTGCTGCGAGGCGCGAACGAGAACATGCTCGATGAGATGGACAGATCGCTCCATGACTCGCTCATGGTCGTCAAGCGTATGCTCGAGTCCAACCAGCTTGTCGCTGGCGGTGGCGCCGTCGAAGCCGCTTTGAGCATCTACCTCGAGACGTTCGCGCCGTCCCTCGCGACGAGAGAGCAGCTCGCGATTGCCGAGTTTGCGGATGCGTTGCTCGTGATCCCGAAGACCTTGTCGGTGAATGCTGCCAAGGATGCATCCGAGTTAGTGGCGAGACTACGTGCGCAACACAACTTGGCGCAGCATGAAGGCAAGAAAGAGTTGCGCTTCATGGGCTTAGATTTGATCCAAGGACAAGTGGTTGACAACTTTGAAAAAGGTGTGGTGGAACCTGCGATTAGCAAGATCAAGAGTCTCAGATTCGCGACGGAAGCAGCGATTACGATCCTCCGTATTGACGACCTGATTAAACTCAATCCGAAGCAGGAGGAAGAGCAATAATACAAGGAGGATTTCGTTCTAGCTAGAAGACTTATTGTACTTGGTTTTTGTATAAGGGTGTTTTGGTTGTAGGTGGGGTATAGGAGGAATGTAGGTAGAAAGTGACTGGACATTTGTATGCGTGGCTTTCGGATCGAAAGCGAATAAGCCATGCACAGGATGAACTGGTCGGCGCTACTATTGCTGTCTACTACGAGTCTATGTGTTCACGCACTTGTAGTTGAACGGTATATATCTATAGATCCAGTCCTGTGTATCTAGATACTTAAGTACTTGTTCGTATGCTTCTTCTTGAAAGGCCCTGCTGCACCTCTCTCACGCACGTGTATGTCGTTCATCATCTACTTTAATACGTCTACTTTGTCATGTTCATCTCTACTATCAGCTCAGCTGAATTTACGGACTTGGAAGAGCTCGAGCAAAGTGATGTCGTACAAAAGGAGCTCGTACCAGGTACTAGCAGCATGCATACCTTAGCATACAAGACCTCACGGTACATGTGCAGTGGAACCTTTCCAAGCATGCACCAAGATCACGAATGCAGCACAAGTGCAAGGCAAAGTGGCATTCATCCAACGCGGCCAGTGCAATTTCGCTGACAAAGTTCTGTACGCCCAAGAAGCTGGTGCTGTCGCTGCTGTCGTCATGGACGATGCTTTACGAGACGAGTACGTCTTTCTACCGTGTCTAGCGATCGATCTAGAGCCTAAATAGTCGTATACATTAGATCCCCGCATCATATTATCATGCAAAAGGATCGAGACCCTCTCGAGGTCGACATCCCCGCCGTCTTCGTCGCTTATAGTGAAGGCGAGAAGCTCATGCTGAGTATCCACAAGGCTCTGCCATGGAATCCCGTGCTCGTCACTGTCGATGAAGAAGGAGAGCGTACGCATAAGCAGTTTATACATGCCTCTATCATCGATTAACTATAGTGCTAGTCCCTCCGAACCAGTCGACGAACGTCATGCTCCGTCGCGCTCTCGTCTACGTCTTTGTCGTCTCCGTCGTATGCGTCTTCTCCAGGTACTCGTACTTTACAACCAGCAATCGTAGCTCCACTCACCTCTCTACCAGTGGCTTAAGCCTAATCTCATCCGCTCTCTTTGCCTGGATGGCAAGGACAGGACGTGCCAAGGCAGCGAAACGTCTGCCAGTCATGACGTACGCGGAACACTTCCATCCAGTCGCAACGAATATATCTTCCGATGGAGACGAAACGATAGGACACAATAAAAAAGCAAAGCAAGAGAGTTGCGTCATTTGCTTGGACGATTACGAAGACTCAGACACGGTCAAAGTACTTCCGTGCAACCACTGCTTCCACGTCAATTGCATCAACCCGTGGCTGGAAGGACGTAGTAGTCGCTGTCCGCTCTGCAAATGCGATGCCATCGCTAGTGGTACACTCGATTCTTCTCTCACCCTGATAACATGCTGATGGATGAGTAGTGTCTGCGGCTCCCAAGTGCTTCTTCGGCTTCACCGTCCCTCGTATCGACCAGATCGTCGAGCAAGAACATGTATGCTATCTAGCCTACATCTATCTTTCTGCTCCTACTAACTCTACAAGCAGTACTTTCACGCCTTCTTCCTCATGCTGCCAGCGAGTGTCATTAGCTGCTTGATCCTGAACACAGTCATGTCGATCGTCCGTAGTACATGGGGCTAACCTCATCTTCCGAACGACGTCTATGCATCCAGCTACTTGTCTATTTACCTTTTAAGAAAGAGAAAAACAACTTTACATTTCTCCATTGTCCTCTTGTTCTGTTTGACTAGTCCACCACACATGTGGACACTTGGTCTTGTCCATCTCTACTTTATTCGAAGGACTGTCGCTGATCCGAGTCATACGATGGAGATCTCGATCGGAACGTACTTGCTGCGTTCTGGGGAGAAAACAATTGTGCGGATGCATCGAGCATCTCTTGCTCATCCGCTGCTTGCTCTGCTTCTCGTTTGAAGTAGGCGAAAAGCGCGATGCCGATGAGAGATAGAGGTACGCACACGTCCGTCACGAGCCACATCGTCCGAGCTCCGTAGTTTTCATAGAGAAGACCACCGAGGAAGCTACCAATAGCTTTCCCGAGACCGTTCTGGACGGCATTCAAAAGACCCATGACCGTCGCCTCAGCTCCCTTTGGTGCTCGAGTATACACGTACTGCGTGATGGCTGCCCACGACATGCCAAACGAGATACCATGGAGGAATTCGAAAGGAATGGCTGACCAAGCGGATGTCATGACGGCGTAGTACGTGATGCGAGTAGCAAATGCCGCAGCGGAAAGTAATAAGACATTCACCGTTCCGATTTTGCTAATGATCTTTTGCGAGAAGAAGAACGCTGGTAACTCACTCGTTGTCTCTGCAAGAATCGCAATTCCGACGATCTGAGGGTCCTCTCCAGACAGAATGTACAGATTGAGAGTGAGGAAACTTGACAAGACACCACACATGATGCTTAGACAAAGGACTACACCGAAGAGGACAAGTACATCCGTTTGCTTGACAAGTATCTGCAAGCCTTCCAGAAGTGTTGGTGGCTTCGTTTCCGGTTCCGAGTTCAGCAATCCAGTCTCTTCATCCGTACGATTCGTCTCGCTATGCTTCTTGGGCGCTGGGATCCACTGGAGGATGACGACACCCAGGACACCCAATATGAGCTGCATGTGGAAGGACCAGGAGAGACCACCGACACTAACGAGGAGACCAGTGAGGTAGGCGAAACAACCAAAGCCGACAGCTCCAAACATCCGCTGTTTACCATACTCGCCACCGACTTTATCAAGCAAATTTAGCACAGATGTGTCCAAGAGCGCTTGAGCAGGAGCACGGAAAAAGTATCCCACGAAGATGAGGACAGCCATTAGCGTGAAAGACGTTGTGAATTGCATCGTCCAGAGGACCGCCATGGCCGTCAGCGTCGTGGTCACGTGGATCAAGCGCTGGTTGTCAATGGCGTCGGCGACAGCGCCCCACAAGGGAGGGGATACCATGGAGCAGACGCTGCCCACAGTCTGCAGGAAAGCCATCTGCACCTTGGTCAGACCCGCAGTCTCCCAGAAGACCGGGAGGTAATTGACAAGCGAACTCGCTCCGCCAGAGCTCAGCGCATAGCATGCCTTTGCTTCCCACAACGTACCCTTAAGCATATTCATTAAGCCTTTGGTTGTGCCGCTTGATGTGCAAATGACGTCACAAGCATCAAGCAGCTGGTGCCACGCATGATAAGGTGACATTGGAAAGCTGAGCTTCAAGGATAGCATGGATGGAAGTCATGATACACATGTGGAAATTGATATCTAACAGAAAGATAAAGCTGAGCTTCAGGAATTAGTTCATTTGTCAGATTAGACATGTGTATTGCTTCCAAAGATGTCGTGGGCAAAAGGAACGAGGGATTTGTATTGGAAATAAAGTTTACAGAGTTCTTTCGGCTACCATCCTGTCGAAGTTTATGCTGGGTTTCCATTTTGCATGGAGTACTAGAGTTTGCTTATATGTTGGGAGAATTGACCGCTATCAAGCAATTGAGTCTCATTAGAGTGCTTATCTACATACCTACTGATCTTTTGATACGCTCGCTTTAAAGGTATAAAGCTATGGAGTCTGAGGTTATCTATCACAAGACTATGGCTTGTAGAAGAATACTCAAGTGCTAGTGCTAGCGAGCATGACCACTCGTATATTAATGAGAGGAAGTTGAGACTCTAACGCAGCTTCCAGTAGATCATGCTGATACTGAATGCCTGGTCGTCCGTTGAAGCGATACCTTTTGCTTGAGTAATACTTACATCGAACCAGAATATAAATGGATTGCCTATTTTATGGAAGGTACTTCCATTTTATAGGCCTTGTTCATTGAGCGGATATTTGGGTATTGAGCAAGGCATAGCAGGCACTATGAAAACGATCACGCAAACACTGTAATAGAGATCAATGTCCAAGTCTTCAGCTATTCGTTCTATTCGTGGATGGCTACCCATCTTTCCATTCCTATCCACGTGCATCGTCCGTTTCTCTGGCATGTCTTGGCGGGGAATAGTGTCGAGCATATCGTGGTTGATCGCCGGAAGTCATTCGGGTTGAACTTGAATTCGATTTACTTGCAACTGTGAGCTCTTCGCCAATTCAGTGGGACGGATACAGTGCGAGTCGAAAATAACACCCAATTATTTCATCGACCACTGTACTATGCCTGTTCCGAAATAATAGCGAATATCTCAATAGCGCAAGTAGAGCGAAGAGCTCACCGAGTCTTTTGCGCGCTTTTTCAAATTTGTACATTTCGAGCACCAGGCGTGGCATGAAGGCTTCTCGAAGATGGTTTCCTCACGATTGCATCAAAGACCAAGACAGACATAGACCAAGAATATAGAGTGGTGTCTCCACTGGCAGTACATAACACTCGCTTATGCATTCGATATGATGGGAGAAAATTATATTGAAGTCATACGCTAGGTTTCTATAACATGTAGCTACTCTGTATGGCAATTTTCAATGAGTGCAGAGCTACCCGATTCAATTATCACAAATAGAAGAACAAAATGCAAATCCTGAATTTCTCTGAAACGTTATTCAGCGCGAATATCGCCGTATTGTTCATGGATACATGTACACATCGCTAGCGAATATGCTTTTATAAACGAAAGCAGGTACACAGCAATGATAGAAATACATCCAAACAAATCTCTCTCCACGATGATGTTGTAATTCATCCAAAGACGTTGTTAAATTTCGTCCACTTTGCCATCGTATCCGGCAAACATGTCTTTCTTCTCATCTGCGTGAGCTCGCGCCTTGTCCGATTTCTCACCTTGATGCGGTTGATAATTATAATGAGGAGGCGCTTGCGGACGACGAGCGGGACGTTCGTTCGGCTGGTCGAAAAAGCTTGGAGGCTGCTTATCCATGCGACCCAATTCCTTCTCCAGTCCTTCAAAGAAACTACTATCGTCGCCACCAAACATGCCTTCACCAAAGAGCTCTATACAGACGATTAAGATTAAAGGTGGGGGTTGAAGAGACTATTTAAACCTACTTTCGAAAGGGCGCAGCATCTCCTGACGGAAGAACTCAAACGGATTCATCTGAGCCTCTACTTCGTCCTCTCTATCATATATCCAAGTAGCTTTAAAGTCAGAAAAAAGGACGATAGAAGGTTGTCCACTAGATCTTACCCTTGCTGGTTCGAACGGAAGAACGAGTTCATGCCAAAGCCGTCCCTAGTTCGATGACATTTCCCGTTAGAAATTGATAATGAGTTTTTGAATATTCATAAAGATGAGCTTACCATTGTCCACCATCCATCTTCTCTCTGTTAAAGAAATCACCTTCTTCAAAAGCACCTCCGTGCTCATCTTCTGTGACTTCCTTCTGATTAGAAATCACTTCCTAACGATAATATTATGATCAGCAGCCTATCACACTAGCTGGATGTATACAACTACCTTGCGTTTGCCTGGACATTGCCGAAAGATCTTACGAATCACTTCGCACTTGCTATCGCCATTCACAGACTTGCACGATTGCGACAGAGAAGTCGAATAGAAGCATTCTACGTATAAAACATGAATTTGCTGGTACCAGCGTATTGCAAGGTACATCTATAAACCTGGATTCGCTTCGCGATCCTGCTCCATCAATGCACGCTCTTCTTCGCTCAAAGAAGCCATCGTAGGACGCCAAAAACTCGTTCGTGTCGATGTTATTCGATATTGTGTCATTGTACCTAGCTTGTACCGTTTGATCAGTAGATCTTGCACAGTCGCAAGGTTTCCACTTCAAGAACCTAAGAGCTACGTCATTGTCTACTGCACATTACATGCACCTTTCTTGCCTTTATCTTTTGTCTTTTTGGTTTCTTCTTTCGTAGTAGCTTCTCGAGAAGGTGTACTAGTAACCTCATATTGTGGACTCATGCCGTCTTGGACCACGGTCTCTGGTGCCACTCGTGGGGATTTGCTTCGATCAGATACATTGCATTGATCCCTAGAATGAACACCGTCGATAGTAGATTTGGATGATTGCTTGCATGCCTTCTGTTTGAGCTCCTCATCATATCGATTTAATACTACTCCACGAAATTGGGCGAATGGAGCGTCCATCTGTCCATCCGTTGCCATGCTGATTGCATCGCTTGCTTTCCCATTTCGAGACTCCAATTTAAAAGTATAAGGCTGCGTGTTGGCTTTGATTTTATCAAAGAGAGACTTATCGGACTCATCCCTAGCCTCTAGCATTCCCTTAAACTCGATAGAACCCCTTTGGACATGTTGTTCCGCAGACTCCACAATATCGAGCGTAAAGTCATAGCGATAGAGACCTTTCGGTTCCGCTTGTTGTTCAAAGTAGAAACGAAAAGATGCCAATGCTTTCTCTCGTTCGTCCGTTTGAAGTGGCTTTGAACGAAATAGTGGCACGTGGTCATCGACTCCTACCGATAGCTCTGATTCTTTGAGGTTACCATAAGCAAAATAATAAAATGATAAACTTACTTTTGAAGCGTGGTGAATCGATGTTCCTTCTCAAATACTCATCCTCTGGCTCTGTGCAGGCCATACACAGCTCTCTGCAGGCTGTGCATAAATGTATTTTTGATAAATCTTCACACAATCTTCGTGCATGTCCTAAAGTATCATCAAGGATGCCAAACTCTTCCTTGTGTTTCATCATCCATCTGAATAGTTCTAATCGATTTAACCGTCGTTTGTGATGACGCTGATCCATATCTAAACAGCTTTGTTGCCATGTACATGAAGTACTGAGCGGGAAGATCACTCGAAGAAAGCATGCACGAGTGCAGTCTTGAAGTAGCAAATGGCGTACCCATCGAAGAAAAGAGCGATGAGTTGCAATGCTTTTGGGGCGACAAAGTTTATGGACTTCAAGCTTTTCAAAATGCGTCGTAGTGAAGCAATAATCTTGGCTGATTGCAAGCTCGAATATAGTACGCATAAAGCTTGCCATGATGGATAGAGGAAGAGTATGAACTACATAAAGGGATCGAGAGACAGGTTTAACTTCTTCATCAGTTAAATCTTCATCCTCAAGATGGTGCAAGCACTGTGTGAGGCTGGTTGCTAGATGTACTGCTGCCCGAAACACATCCCCATCATCATTCTCCAATGCGATCGACAAAAGCGCAACCAAACCTTCAACAGTAACTTCTTCCCCTGCGGTGTCTAAAAGTACTGGAAACAACCTTTCAGCAGTTTCGAGGCAATAGATAATAGACTCTGCGTCTTGTGTCTGCATGCATTGCGCAAAAAATGCTCCGAAAGTATACGCTATGATCTTCCAGTCGGATGTTTCCCGAGGTGAAAGTGGTTGTACGCCTACTGGCTGTGGTGCCAGATCGTGGATTTGAGACACAATGCTTTGCTCTCTGTTACGTTGCTCCAAGAGTCTTCGAAGTATGCTTTCAGTTGGTAGTGATAATAATAGCTGGCTATCGTCTTTTGATTCTATTGTGTTTTCAGCATCAAGTAGAGAGTTGTCAGGCTGCTCGTCATTTCCAGGTGCAGTTCTTGGCTTCTCGATCAGGTCACTTGATGAGCTTGCATTCTTGTTGCCCTCTTCTTGGGGTACAGTAGTTTCTTTAATTGGAGATACTACTACATCTACATCTTCTTTTTCTTTCTGCTCATTGTCGATATAATTTTTTTCTACGTCGTCCTGCTCGTTGCTGATGGATATTGTTTCCACGTCCTCCTGTTCGTTGTCGATATAAATGGTTTCTACATCTTCCACTAGTTCCACTTGATCAAGCACTTCATCTGTAATGGGTAGTGACAATGCTTCTGCTATCAATCGAGTGGATAGACCCGCATCACATAGTGCCTTCTTGATATCATCCACATCAACTCTATTCAGTCTATCTGTATTTCCTGCTGCCACTTCCGACCGAGGTGTGTTAAAGTCATATATGGATATCAGATCTGTACTAAACCGCTCGCTACTTGGTCGGCCAAGTACTTGAATTCGCTTTAGTAATACCTAAATGGCCATCCTTTAGTACGATTCTTGCAGCTATCCAATTTATACAAGCACCTGTCGAGGAACATTGTCAATCATAGACATATACACAACTAATTTTATGAATTTGCATCCATGCTCATTCATCTCAATACACCTTTCGTCCGACGAAGGTGTCATTGTTTGGTTACTCTTCCACATTGCAACCTCCCTACGTACATCCATCGTCATGCACTATTCTTTACATCCTGGAAACTAGCCATTGCAGGTAGATACGAACTACCTCAGCTTACCTACACGCACAGAAGGATGCTCCAAGAAACTGCGAGATACTGTCCAGTCGTCGGGTGTGAACACTCAACTCGCTCGATAGAACAAACAGCGCTTGGACTGCACGTTTCTGTCTTTATTAATCGATTCCCTAGACTATCAAACAAGTTGATAGTACCTTGAGAAGGTCGTCGACTACCATCCGCGACTAGCCGTAAGCATCGAACTTGATACAGCTCGGGTGTAAGTACTTCGATTCCGACTTCTTGCGGATAAGACTTGGTCCTACCTCCACGATTACCACATAAGAAGGAGTCAAGATACCCAGAGTACAAACCGATCGGAAGCCCAAGTAACACTAAAGTCATCTTCATCCTCCACATTTGTCGACAGCAAATGACAAGACACATCTTTCCATTGACTTCCTCTTCCAAACTCCAATCCATTGACATCAATTAAACGAATCGGAAGCGACTGCAAGTCGTCTTGCTCCTCCATCATGACGATAACAAATACTCAGTTTGAAACGGATACAGGTATCTCCATTCTGTCGTTTTGTATTTTTCTCATGCTCATTGCTACGCTAGCTACAACCTTCCTAGACCTCTGAGGCATTCGTCAGCGTGCTCATGTAAATGTACGCGTCAACACCGTGCCCGAGCATCGGCATCAACATCAAATCGCCACCAAAGTACTGTGCATACAATTGAGCGATGCGAAGACCGAAGGAATCGAGGAAGTTAATGCCACTCGCGCGTCGTTCAAGAGCGGCAGCCACCGGGTCGTAAGACGATTTGCTGCCAGGTGCAGAAGACGTCTGTCTGTAGGAAAAGAGCGTATTGGCTTGTTCACGAGTCATGCCGCCGCCGAGGTCAGAGACACGGATGCAGAATCCTTTCTCTCCTCCTGTCGCCAGGATGGACACTGGCGATAAGGATGATCCGTCATGGATACTGTTCAACACAGCGTTTTTCAGCACTTCCGACAGGACCAGCTCCATGTGCTTCGGGATGCAGCGATAGGTCGCTCCCGGCTCACCAGTCACTTGGATCTCCGGAAGCGTTCGACCGCTCAAACTAGGTTGCCACAGAGGTGTGACGGTATCCACGACCTGCTGCACGAGCTGCACCGGAGAGCATTCATCGCAGACGACACCAGAGTACCCTGGCTGTGGATTCTGAGCAGCCACATGCTGATCCACGAGCGTCCGGACGCCGATGCGAGAGCTGTAGAAGCTATCGAGGCTTTCGCTGAGCCCTTCTGGTTCATAGTCCAGCGATTGCACGGCCTCCGAGACGTTCGAGTGCATGGTCGCGTGCTCATCACGAATCCGACGATGCATCTTCATGAACTCACGCTCGCCTTCCAAGTTCTGAGGAATCGGGAAGCTACCAGCCCAGGATAGAATGAATAAATGCTTCATAATAGAGCTATTTACTACCGTCGTACCTGATCATTTCGTCAAAGCTCTCGATGAGTTTCTCACGTAGAGAAACGATAGGAGTCATGGATGGTAGATCATCCGGAAGATTTTCCAAGTCGACGATTCGTCTCGCGAGACGGATCGGTACTTGCTTGTGTAAGTTCTGAGCAGACATGACGATCTGAGGAGCATTCATCTCCTTCCACTACAATGAACAAGCAACTAGATGAGTACCCTCGAAGGCTACAAAGGCATTGAAAACGTCTACTTTCTGGAGCTCCTCTGGATGGTCACGAAGATTCTGAGCCACCGCCTTGGACACTCGAGGACCACTTTGCACGAGCTCACGCAGCGTGATCGGTCGGACCGGGATATGGTGCAGGCGATATACTTCGGCGAGAACCTTGCTAGTCATTTCGTTCTATGCAATGAGGTATGGTCGGTGCCTTCCGGTATTGCGCAAATATAGTGCTGTGAAGAGTTGTACGCCGATCACGCAACATGATGTGCTTCAAGGTAGACATGGAGCTTTATTCATGTACTTAGAGCTACTATCCTACCATATATGTCTACAAAGTAGTCTTGGAGTCTTGGATCATTAGATAGATGATCGCTTTGCCATTCTCGAGCGCTAGTACATAATTAGCCAGGAATACTAGTCGAGTAGATTATTATCTAAAGTACCTTGGTTGTCGGTCGTGTCAACACGCGTTCCTCCATTTCCTTCATAGTAGCTACGGGAGCATTCGGGTCTTCATCAAGCCAAAACTTTTCCTACTTATGGCATAAGAAAGTGGATGACAAAGTAGATTCCTAGTAAAGTACTTGATCGATAGCTGTACTACGTCGCAAGTCCTGGTTACTCGGTACGACGAACTTGGCGACAAAGTCTATTCCTTCATTCGCCCATGATGTTGGTGGCGAAGCAAGTCGGAAATCATGTGAACTCGGTGGTCGGTACGCCGTTCGAATCGCATCATTCGTCCTCGCAGCACTCGTCTTGAGTTCATACGTTCCATCGACACGAACGGCAGTCTGAAAGGACTTGGCTTGCATCGTCGGTGGTCGATACGAGTACTTTGGTGCTCGACTAATCGGCCTTCCAACCGTCTCAAAGTGTTCTCGTGGGAACGTTCGGTCATACCGATGCAAACAGTCTTGCAGTTGAAAAGAGCAAGTAGCATTCGTGAGCTCTCGTCGGATGTACTCAACTTCCGGTACATTCGTACTCATATCGGTCCAAAGCTAAAATGAAAGACGTAAAGACCATCGGATAAGACTCGAAGAGATATAATATCATTTCTTCTTCCTACCTCTACCTACTTGGGCAAGTAAGAAAACATGAAACGGACAGCATCTGCGTCCATTAGACATGGCACGTCGTGTGCCAGCGCCATTCATAGTACTGCACGGCATTCGCAAAGTGCACTAGAGCTGCGATTAAGACACAGACATGCCAGAGCTGGTGACTGGAAAACCAAACGTCGAATCGTCCGGGGTAAAAGCGTTCTGGGAACTTGGTCGCGTAGATGATCGCGCCGAGCGTATAGAGCAATCCCATGAGCAGCAACGGTCCGATCATGACAGTCACATGCGGGTCGAACAGCCCAAAGTGCCAGATCAGATGGGATACAGGGATGACTCCGAAGAAACCAAGGGACAGGAAGATGGCTGTGCGCATGACGAGGAACTTGGGCGTCCCAAACGCCGGCACCATCGTCACACCGAACGTGATACCAGCTAGAGCTGTGATCGCCGCTAGATAGAAGCGCAGCATCCACGGGTGGCAGTAGAACGAGTAGTAGATGACAGGGTAGAAGGATCCGGCGATCATGATGGTGATGCCGCCAAAGTCGAGTCGAGAGAGAATAGCGTAGGCTGATCGACTGTGGACGAAGAGGAGGTGGTAGATAGCACTAAACGTAAGACAAATGGCAGCGCTACCCATGAACACAAAGATCGGCCAGTGCGGCACGTCGTGCGAGTCGACCGTCGACATGATGTGCAGACCGTTGCGGACGCTGCCGGCCAGGCCGTGCAGCTCTTCCAGCGCGTACTGCACCGTCAAGTCGGCACCAACGTTGCTTGCTATCGTCTGCAAGAAGGACGAAAAGCTCTCGACGTGGTGGCTCAGACGTTCCTTGACACTACGCAGCTGCGCATTGTCCGTGGCATTGCCGAGACGGTGCTGGAGGACGCTCAGCTCATCTCGCATGAGCTGCAGCTGCGTGCTAGCCGCGTATGACAGACCATCCGCCTGCTCCTCTAGGATACCATGCAGACGCTCGACGCTCGGCATTTGGTGCAGACTGTGCTCAAAGATGGCGGACGCGACCTCGTAGTAGTAGCGTTTGCGGTCCTCTGGCACCTCGACAGCTTGCTTTACTGGACAATAGTCCGGTAGTGAGCTCTCGAACGCCATGCGTGGCGTATGCAATCCCTTGTGCAGGTACAGTCCGTCGTCATGACACCACGCCGGCGACGGACCAGCGTCCGACGAGCTCGCGATGAGTGAACTACCGAACGCTAGGTAGAGCATGAGCGAGACAAAGATCAAGGAGCCGACCATGTGCGTCCAGACATTGAGCGTCTCGTTATGCAGCTCAAAGAGCGATCGAAAGCAGTCGGCGAGACTGTAATTCAGCCGATAGCCAGACCGGATGTACGAATTATCGGCTAGATACGAGAATCCTTCTTGATGCAGCCTTTCAAACGATTGCAACTTGCGTTCCACTTGGTCTTGTACATTTGGCATGCTTTCATTCACTTCCTCCTCCATCTCTTTCGCCATCTTCCTCGTACGCACCATCTTCGACGAGTGGCTATTAATGGAATGACGTGAACACTTCCAATTTGTATGTGGTCCACAATCAAAGAAGAGTGTCTTAAGTTTCGACGCTAAATTTTGAATCGAAAAGATGACAGACAAGACAGAAATGCTCATCACGAAGAGACATCTCTCCCTTTACGAATAAAATGTTTTCACTTTGATAAGAATTGGCATGAGACACGTACCTAGGATCGAAATACCAAAGTGGATCTACAAGAGACACTCTGTACCAAACTGTACCACCACAGAATGCCACGTAAAATCCACGAATTTGTCAATCAAAAATCTTAGAAGAGGGAGAGAAGGATGGAAGCCACGGAGCCCCTTGCGAGTCTACTAGACCAGCTCACAACACGCCTAGAGCGTGTGGAAGCCCAGATGGGCCTAGCCAACACCCAGCCAGCTGCCCCTGCCAAAACGGCATCCACGCCAGCTCCGCAGGAGGAAGGAGAGCTGTCTCCGCAGATGGAAGCGTATGACGAGTACGTCTCCCAATGCCTTCCTCGCTTCCTCGATGCCTGTGCTTCTCTCGGTGATGAAGCTAAGGCGTTGGGAGACGTCACGAAACGTGCTTTCGATGCCCAACGCTCGTACCTCTTAATGGCGAGCAAATGCAAGAAGCCTGCATCGCCCAACCCGGATCATCTCAAGGCTCTCCAGTCATGCCTCAAAGAGCTCAATGACATGCGAGACAACAGGAGCGACTTTGCCAATCACCAAAACATGGTGAATGAAGGTGTACAGGCACTCGGGTGGCTGCTAGTCGAGCCTGCACCCAAGCCGTTCATCGAGAGCTACCTCGGTGGATCGGACTTTTGGGGCAACAAGATCCGCGTCCAGCACAAGGCGTCGAACCCAGCGCAGATCGAGTTCGTCGAGTCCTTCCGCAACTTGCTTGTGCAGCTCATGGCGTACGTCAAGGAGCACCACACGACCGGCGTCACGTGGAACCCGAACGGTCAGGACGTCGCATCCTACGCTCCATCCCAGTCGGCTCCTGCCACCCAACCGGCCAAGAAGACATCTCCCCCTCCTGCACCTGCCAAATCCACCGCAGCGTCCAAGCTCGCTGGTGCCAAGCCGAAGAAAGAGCCGACGTGTGAGCAGCGTAATGGCAACTGGAACATTGAGTACCAGTCGAACCTCTCTCAGCCGATGACGCTGTCGGACATTACGCTCAAGCAGCAAGTGTACATTTTCAATTGCCAGGACGCTGCCATCATCCTAGAAGGTAAGGCGAAGAACATTGTGCTGGATACGTGCAGCAACGTCAAGCTGCTCTTTGACGACGCCGTGTCCAGTCTTGAGATCGTGAACTGTAAAAAGGTACAAGTGCAATGCAAGGGCACGGTGCCGTCCGTGGCGATCGACAAGACAGATGGCTGTCTCATCTTCTTAGCATGGGAAGGCCGCACGACGCAATTCGTGACGTCCAAGAGCTCCGAGATGAACGTCATGATGCCGGATGGACCTGGTAGTGAAGAAGTGATCGAACGTCCTTTGCCAGAGCAATTCGTCCATAAACTCACGGACGCGTTGGACGTGACGTCGGAAGTCTCGGACCTTTACAGCTAATTCCATCGTTTGCTAATGAACAATCCAAGTGTCTTTTTGCTATGGCCGTTTCACTCGACATGTTCTCGCTTGACCAAGTACAAGCTCTGGATGCAGAGGATAGTATACAGGATAAGCTTCGTGTCCTACAAGCATCTCTAGACATCAAGGCGTACGATCGGAATGACAAGAGTAGAGCCTTCGTAGACTATTATTTTGGTATATATATCTTCGGGAAAGAAGAGGCGCAGTTCACGCCTGCACAAGTCCATTTGCTGCTATCCATCGCACACCAAGTCTTTCTCAAAGCTACACAAGGCTCTACGGCGTCAGAAACGTATGCGCTCTTCGTACAGCTCTTACGAGACAAGTGCTCTGACTTGGATCCTTCCATCGAGATAGCCTTCACACTGCCGCAAGTAGAACTAGTCGTGACGTTCATGACGTCTACCTTCTTCCGTCATGTACGTGCGTACCAGTACCTCTTCTCCCATACACGAGAGACATGTATCCATCTCGTGCCGCTGATGATCGAGAAACCTCTCGTCCCACCTCCTCTCCCTAGCTATAAGACACATGAACAAGAGTAAAGGAAGCAAATAAACGCTCTTGTCTTTTTATTTGCAAACTCGTCGTTTTGTGCATGTCTGTTCTATCGTTGGAAGATCTTGGATATGCTATCGAGGTTCACTTCATGCATGGCCGTGATCGTGCCGTTAAGAATGATAAACGAACCAACAATTTGAGAAGTACGGATCGTCATGCCTTTCGGGAAGACGAGTGCCAAGACGGTTGCAGTCATGTATCGAGCACTTGGCGGAATGCTCTTCGGAACACGAGACTTGCTGTACTCGATAAAGTCCTCGATATGGACCTTGTAGCTCTTCTGAGGGTTCATGAGCTTCATCGTCGACAGGTTATGCGGGACGTGGCTAAAGTACCCAGAGCAGATACCTGCCAAGACACTCGCCGCTGCGTTCTTCATGAACGGACTCATGTCGAGTGGAATACGCTCCTCAAAGTAGTCGGACAATTGGTTCAGACCGACACCAAAGATCACTTCACGCAAACAACGAGGCGCAAGACCTCGCATCCAGCGCGTCGTGAGCGACTCTGGGTTCATATGACCAGCGTTATAGGCTTCCAACAAACTACTGATGGGCGTCATGATAATGCCTGGAGATACAGCTTCGACTAAACGAACGGTCTGAGGGTACGCATAGTCATCCGCGTCGACGTGCTTTTCCAAGAGGTGACGAAGACCTTTGAAACCGTTAAAGTAGACGACTCGAGTCGGGACTTGGAGAGTCATGTTCGGGAACAATTGGCCCACGGGTTGACCTGTTAGACGAGCATTGAGCATCGAGTTCATGGCGCTACGGAAGAACGCTTCAAGAGAGGCCGCGACGGACGTCGCAAAGTACGGCGTCGGCTTGGCGTGTTGCTCCAATAGAGGTGTCTGCAAGAGCCACGCTTGGTGCCGGATCTCCTTGTTCAGACTCACGATGACTTCGCGAGAAGCGTCGCGGTCGGAGATGACCTCCTCCAGTCCATCCGCAGAGAGTTGGAAGCCCGTCACGGGCGTCGTCGTGGTACACCCGACGCTCGTGGTGTCCCGAGGTAGGATATGGTTGGCCCCGATGCAAGATCCGCCTGTGGCGACAGCCAAGACGTGCTCCTGGTCATCAATCGTCTTATGGCGCTCGACCCGTCCGGATTCGATCATGACCATTTCGGTCTGTCGCTGGCCTTCCGTGGCGATGGCATGGCCTCGAGGGAACGCGACGCGGGTGGCCCTGTCACAAATACTTCGGAGCGTCTTCTCCGAGCATTGGGAGAAGATGCCACAGCTCGACGCCGTTCGCATACACGCCTCGTGATCGCCCATTGATTTATCAAGTGTTTGCGCGATTTTATATCTGAGTGGTGCTTCGTCGATCGGTTTTTACACACAATTTGTATTTGCGTGTCAGCGAATTGAATGATTATTAGGCGTTCTCTTTAACAAATTTGACGGCGAGTAGATGACAAGAGAGACTAGATAGCGAACGTCATACGATTCTAGGTGTACTCGAAACAAGTGTCCGACCAGGCGGAAGCGATCGATAGGTGAAACATACATAGGAGATGGATGGACGACGTTTATGTATCTTTCCAAGGTACTGGTGGAAAAAGCATGTGGCGAGCGTGTATCGGATTCGAAGCGGCGGCGAAACGACGTTAGACGGTGCGAGTGGTACCTTCGAGAAACCTCGTTGGAGCGACCTCCGACACGATGGGCATCACTCGAGCACGCGAATCTACCATCTAGCATGTTCAGCCGCTCTCTTCTTCGCTCACCGATGCGCTCGGCCTTTAAAAATGCTGTGCTAAAGCCCAGTGGGAATCAAGCAGCTGCCTTCTCCAGTGCTCCTGACGTACACTTTCTATACTCCTTCCTACTCGACAGCAAACCTGAGCCTCTCATGCTTCTTGTCTGCAGATGCATGGCACGACCATTCTGTGCGTCCGCAAGAACGGCAAAGTGGTATGCAATCTAGTTCTATCCCATCCACTTCATCCCACACTGATTCAACCGATTGCAGTGTGTCATTGGCGACGGCCAAGTGTCGCTCGGAAGCACCGTCGTCAAGCCAAACGCCCGCAAGGTCCGCCGTATCAACGACGGCATCGTCGCTGGCTTTGCTGGCTCCACCGCGGACGCCTACACACTCATGGAGCGACTGGAAGGCAAGCTCGAGGAACACCCTGGACAGCTCACTCGCGCCTGCGTCGAGCTCGCCAAGAACTGGCGTACCGACAAGTACCTCCGTCGACTCGAGGTAAACTATTTCTTCCCCAATTACGACCAAATACCACTCTAATTCCCTTCTTTTAGGCCATCCTGATCGTCTCCGACAAGGATAATTCGTACACTTTGACCGGCAACGGCGACGTCGTCGAGCCTCACGACGGCATCATCGGTACACCCAGTATCCTCCATCTCTATCCCCTCCTCTAATCCTCTTGCACAGGCATCGGATCTGGCGGAACCTATGCACTAGGTACCTTTCCTTTTTTCTATACAAAAAGCAAGTCTAATCGATGCACTAGCTGCCGCACGAGCCCTCGTGGACATCCCGGAACTCGATGCGGAAGAGATCGGTCGTCGTGCCATGCGCGTCGCATCGGACATTTGCATCTACACGAACGACAATTACGTCGTCGAGACGATCGAAAGTGACTCGAAGGAATAAACGCATCAAAGCAAACATCTTGCCTATGCAAAGAAGTATGGTCGTGTATATTGTTCATGTGCGTACGATAGATCGTACGTCTGGCAATGCTTAAATGTTATTCGCCATCACCGTGTTGTACTTGTCAATGTTGCGCTTCAGAATGTCCTCCAACGGACCCATCACTCGCTTAAACGTCTTCCGGTCTAGCAGGAGACACTTGACATGGCCTTTCGCAGTCACCGTCGCCTGTCTCGGCCTCGTCGTCAAGAGTGCGATCTCACCAAAGTACGCGCCAGGCCCGAGCGCACCCATCTCCACTGGTTCATCCGCCGGACTCAGCTGCTTGTAGCACATGGCCTCGCCTTCCTCAATGATGTAAAAGTGGTTGCCGTCGTCGCCTTGCGAGATGATCACTTCACCGTCGTTAAACTGCGCCGTCTTGAGCGCATCCGTCACCGTCAGCCGCTCATACTCACTAAGCGACTCGAGCAACGGCACGCGCTCGATGAAGCCCTTGTGCGCCTCTCGCTTCTTCAACGTCGTCTCCATGATAATGTACTTGAACGTCTGTCGGTCTAACGCCCAGACCTTGGACGCTTCCGTCGCTTTTACCGTCGCGGCACGAGGCGCATTGTACATGAGCGCGAGCTCTCCGAACGACATAGCTTCCGTGCATGTCTGGACGAGCACACCGTCCTTGTAGACTTCGCACACGCCGCTCTCGAGAATGTAAAAGTTGTCGCCGTCTGCACCTTGCTTAATGATCTCTTCTCCCGCCGCGATTTCACGAGGGAACATGGCGTCCAGGACGATCTGCAACTGCGACTCGTCCAACGACTTGAACAATATGTTCTCCGCCACCATCGCACGAATACCCGCACGCTCTTCATCTGACTTAGGATGCACCACACGCTCAAACTGCTTGGCACTGGCACATCGTTAGTAGAGGTTCTAGACACGTAATCGCTAGTAAAAAGGTACCTGGACGGGTCTATCGTTTCCGCCGACACGGACGTGCGGCGGCCTTTGGGAATGGCTGGCGGTGGAGGTATCTTTTGCTGGATCTCACCGAGCGTATCGTTATGCTCGTCTTCGTCTTCACTGTCGGAATAGTCTGACTGGTCTATGCCAAGCATTCATATCGTTTGCTATCTGCATCGTAACTAGGAGACACGTACCGTCATTTGCCGCCGGGTCCGGGCCAGTGGATGAACGAGCGGACTGCGGCAGCTTGAGGCTGCCGAGCTCATCCGGGAAATTCGACTGGAGGTACTGGACAATGTGCTGGATCGGGTTGTCTGGTTTCGCGAGCAAGAGGGACTCGACGAGATTGATAAAGAGTGTATTGATGCCTTTTTTCTGCAGGTAGTCCTGCAGCTCCTGTTGTACGCCTTCTGCGTCTGTCATGATGCGTGTGTGTAAATGTGATAAACGACGTCTGTCGATCGAGTTCTAGGTAGATGGAAGACGCGCTTGTTTGAATTTTCTTCTGCCTCTTTCCTACTAGTTGATGGAAAGAAATGCACAGGACGATACTGCGAAGAAGCGTCGGTTGAATCGTACGAAAGCGATCGTTTCAACGCCAAATAAAAGCCAAGGACACTAAGAATAGATCAAGCCGAAGAAGGCTCGTAGGGAAGAGATAACGACGGTTGGAAAATGGGTGGTACTCTGAGGAGTTGCAATGCTTCGATTTGTGCTGCTTGCGAGGAGCTCGAGGACTCGACGATAGATAGATCCGAGTGGCAGATAAGAGCGACGGACGAACGGACGTCGCAGAGGAACGCAAGTAGCTAGTAGAAGGAGAATAGAGGATTCTTTTCATCGTGTTGGCATACTGCACGCTCCCGCGACATGTACTCGGGACGGAATAAACTAGACCACGACATCGTTTGCAACTGTAGATACGATCGATTCGACGCCGGACGACACGGACGGGCTGCTACTTGTTCCTTGCTCACGTCAAACTTCCAGTATACCGGATGGGGGACGCTACTTCGCTCGGCAAAAGATTGTTGAAGCTTATCGAGATGCAGCTGCGTCTTCTGGGTCGTACGAAGGATGTTTAACATGCCGGGGCAAAGGACGCAAATGCACATGAAAAGTACTCTATGGATCGACGTTTCCGTCGCCAGCACTTGGCTTCAACCCGATGCTGGCGACTCGATCTTGACACGTCAGAGTTTCCACACCCTTGGGTTGCTTCTGGCATGTAAAAATTTAAATCGAAGAAGAGCTCATCATCCTATAGTTCTAATCTTCCATGCAAAGTAGCGTGCGTGGGTCAGTACAGATAGCCGAAACGGTAGCTTTTATGACTGCAATCGAACACATAAATAGCTCTTTATTATGAATAGTCGGTCGCATGCTGATAATGACAATACACTATTTTTATTTGCGTGTTAGCTAGAGATGCTGTAGAGGGTGAGGAGGATGGTATTGCTTCATTCCATACAGCCTTGCTGGTATCCTTCATCGATCCAGTCGGCAGTATTTTCAAGTTAACTACAAGCGCTGATTCGGATCAAGCAATCTTCTTGCAGGTATCCAGCACGGACATTAGCTCTGGCATGTTTCCTGCACTAGCTTCTTAGATATCTAGGCTTCACGTCAGCAATTACTATCTCCAGCAGAGGATTGCCAGCAACATACTCGCACAGCATCGGCTTTCCAACAACATTCGTTTTTATATCCAGTAGCATCGATATACTACCATGAAACTCCTAGAATATTCCCCGTAAACTGTTCCCCCCATCAACCTTTACATAACTCTGGCTAGAGTACCTACTCGTCCATTCGAAATACCATTGCGACCATGCAAGATCGCTCTCTTCAATCTATCGCATAGTACTTTTCAAGACACCAGCATATAAATTTACGTTAAAACCTCGTCCTATATAACTATATCCAAAACAAATTGTTTGGACCGAAAAGCGAAAACCGGTTTGAGATGGCTCCGACGGCAGGTCAGTGGAGCATATCGTCCGATAGCACCTACATGCATCCTTCTAACTCGCTCTAAATCTTCCATGCATGTAAACAGGCACTCGACTGCGCTTCCAGAAAGCGAATCAGCAAAAGAAGACACACAAGAGCAAGAAAGTGCCTTCGCTCAAGAACCGTATTCGAGCTCTCGAGCGATTCCTCCAGCGCAGTAATGTACACCAGTGCTTTTCTCAATTGTAATGACCTTCAATTAACTTGTAAACGTAATAGAACTTGACAGATGACGTAAAAGCCAGTAAGAAAACTGAACTCCAGCAGCTACGAGCTGAGGTATGTCTATCTCTACCTTGCACCTCGTAATGGAGCAACGTACTAATACTATCATCTCTGTCTGTAGCAAAAAGCAAAGGAAGATGCTGAAGTAGAGAAACAGAATGCAGTCAAGTCCAAAAAGGTATGTCGACACAATTGACACACTAGCCATCCCAGCACTCACTTTTCCGATGCTAGCCCCGCTTCTTCGAGCGTATTAAACTCACACGCAAGCTCCGACAAGCGAACAAGCATCTGGAAGAAGCCTCGACGGATGAAGAGAAAGCAAAGCACCAAGAGACGATCGCTAATACTCGACAGAACCTCATGTACATTTACTATTTCCCAAAAGCCGAGCCCTACCTCCCTCTCTTCCCTCCCAAGCCTCACCACGCGGACGCTCAGAAACACCAGGACGAGCTAAAAGCTCAAGCCATCGAACGCTTCACGAACGAAGAACCAGGCGACGCGTTCGAGCAGTTCTGTGTCATCGACAAGAAGGAGTCGGCTCCGTCTCTCTCGGCCGCCGAGCTCCTCCTCAAGTCGTTCAAGACAGACAAGAGGTCTTCCAAGCCAAAGAAGAGCAAGTCTAAATCTAAAGACAAGGTCGATTCGACCGTCCTCGTCGACAAAGACCAAGTCGATGCGGGGGATGAGGAGCAAGATGACTTTTTCCTGTAGAAACAAAAGTAGAATGGATTTGGATTCGATGCTTACGTCAGATCTTGTAGCATTCATGCTATAAAAAACTATCAAAAGAATGTCAAAGCCATATGCAAAACGACGCGTCTTCTTCCACGTCAGCCATCTGAGTCTCCGCCTCAGACATGGAAGCTGCTGCAAGCGCACTCATGTTCGTGTAGCTAAAGTTATGGAAAGATGCACTCTCCTGTGTATCGACTGTACTGTTGTACATACCACTAGGAAACTTACAAGGCGATATCTCGGACATGGGCACTTGCTCCACTTGCTCCACGTCATCGATAAAGTCCTCCGTCAAGTCGCGATTGTTAAAGTAACTCGTGTCCTGTGGTCCTTCCAAGGACGGGACGAACGGCGGGACTTCCTGGAAGAGATGATTCCAGTCGATGCCTTTGAAGAAGGTATGCTCCTTCAGTTCCTTCCAACCCATGCGAGTCCTCGGGTTCGGATCTAACAGTCGCTCGATCGCGTCCATGGCTTCTGGACTTAGACACTTGTCTCCATCCGGCCAGATGATGTTCTGCTCGAGGATGTTGCCAAAGATCTTCTGCACCGTCTCGTCATTGAATGGTGGGAACCCTACGAGCATCTCGTAGAGCATGACACCCAGCGCCCAGTAGTCTACCTCTGGTCCGTGCGCTTGTCCGAGCACGATCTCTGGGCTAAGGTAGTCTGGCGTACCGCAGTGGCCATTCGTGTGGCTGTACATGGTCGCTCTTTTCTCCACGCGCTCTTGGAACGACATTGCGTCCAAGACGTTCTGCTCTTGATTCGAACGTCGACAGACATCTGCAGCTTGCTGCACATCTACGTTCGAGTCCGGTAACCCGACGCCTTCTTCACTAAGTCCAAAGTCGGTCAATTTGATGTGTCCACTCGTGGAGATGAGGACATTATCTGGCTTGAGATCTCGATGGACACACCCTTTCGAGTGCAAGTGACGTAAAGCGACGGCGATCTGAGCAATGTAGACTTGTGCTAGATCTTCATCCAATTGGACGATACACTCCATGAGCGACATAAAGTCTCCACCAGGTAGATACTCCATCACTAGGAACAAGTTATGTTTCGACTGGAATGTCCAAAAGAGTTTCACGACGAACGGACTCTCGACACGCATCAGGATATTCCGTTCCGTTTCAATCTGACGCACTTGCTTCTTACGCACGAGATGCTCTTTCGCCAATACTTTAATCGCATACTGGTCACCCGTCGTCTTCTTCCGAGCTAGATAGACTTTCCCAAAAGCTCCTTTCGAGATTGGTTTCATCACTTCAAAGTCCTGGATCGAAGCACGGAATGCTGAGCTACGACGACGAGTATGGCGAGTGGGACATGGAGGGTCGTCCATCTCCTCTAGCGACCGCGTCCGATGGATCGCATGTCGCTCTGGCGGTGGTGTCGCCTGTAGCAACACCTTTTGCGTCGCTCGCATCTTGCTCATCTTGGCATGGATGCAGTTACGCAAGGTTGCTAGTAACTTGATCGCACGCTCAACGACCGCGTCTTCGTCCACGTCTTTCTGACGCAGACTATCGACGACCTTGATGAGGCCACTGCAGAGCGTCAAAGACTCGAAGCAAGACGCGTCACAGGCCGCTGCCTGCATTGCGATCTCTTTCACATTAGCGAACAAGCGCTGGTCCTGCGCTCGCTGGACGAGGTCGCTACCGATGGCTTCGTCCACACTCTCCGCCACGTTCATCAACGCGCCGTCCACTTCATCCGTCTCAAGCGCCAAGCGCGTGGACAGGACGCAATAGTTCGTGTGATCCTCTAACGTCTCGGCGTCCACACGTCGCTCACAGAGCTTACAGATCACTTTAGGACGCAAATGCCGACGGAAACGTAGGCTGAGAGGACGAGATGCCTCCTGGAGCATTTCGAGGATGTCGATGGCTGCCATGTCCTGGACTTCACATCCGTTAATCGCCTCGACGACCATCCCTCGCTCCACCGCTCCGGTAGTTTCGGCGCTCCGGACCACGACGTTAGCGCCACTAGCAGACGCGACGAACTCGATACCGAGGTGGCCGACGCCAAAGACAACTTCGTACCCATCCTCCTGCAGCTCAAAGTTGGACTCGGCGCCGATCAGATGGTCACTTGGGAGGAGTGACCGGACACTGGCATCGCTCTGGTTCCCATTCTGTCGATTCGACATCCGTCGCGACTCGTGCATGGGCTTATAGGGAGACGAAGCCTGGGGTAGATTGAGGCTCTGCTGCCGTGTGATCGGCTGGCGAGTCGGGAGGTCGAAATCTTCGACCGGGTCTAAGAACGCGACATGACTAGTCTCGGTCTCGGTGCTATCTCGCCGAATCGACATTCTTCCAGTAAACTCGAGAGCCTCGACTGTTTGCATTGTGCGAAAGAGAGAGGTACAGCCTCTAAGACGTCGATAGTATTACTAGAAGAAGAGATTCTTTGCTCGAGTAAAGGTCGTTTAAAGCCAACAGCGTCTCGAGTCACCACGAGGCGTGCAATACCTTTTGAACGAAATTGCTTAATTTATAAATGCGCCGGCTTCTTAAATCCTTCCAGCCGACCGTTTCACGCTCGGCTCCCCGGTCTTCGGCTTTCTATGGGAAGACCGTGGAAACAATTGCGCGATAGATAAGATCTTCGGATGGATCTCGAGAGCACTAAGGTTCAGCACGAGTGCGAGAGGGAGTAATAAGACAAACAGGAGATGGGTGTGGATGGAGAGATATACGTGTGGAATCGAAAAAGAATGGAGAGCGATAGGAGGTGTCCACGCCAAGGCCGCAACATCCCAGGCGAAAATGACAATAAACGAAACGTGTATGGCCGGAGACTCTTCTGGTAGAGCTATATTCGGCCGAGTTAGTTCGATCTCTATAGCAAGGAGAAAGTAGAAGTTTTGACTAGTAGACTGTCGGTAGTAGATAGGAAGAAGAAAAAGATTTGTGTAGGTGTATGATGGATAAAAGCGCCGTGTGGAAGTCGAGTACGAAGTGCTGTTGCGTTGTATGTTAAAGGAAACGAGGACTAGCTTTCTATTCCAGGAACGACATATATGAAACGCTAGGCGGTAGGAGCTTCCGATGCATTTTTTTCTAGAATAGCGACGTAGCCGTTGCGTCTGCAAGCAGGGAAATCTGCCACACCAACCATTGGGACTATTTTTGGCAAGAGCAAGCTTTTAATATCAGTATTGAGAAACTCGGAAGATGCAGGGAGAACTATTTGGATCAGTCGACGAGTAGTATCACCGCATCTCGATGCTAGTTCCGACCAAAGATCCATCGCATCCGATTGTCGGTTGTAGCTCTGCATAAAATGTCGCACAAGAACACTCCAATCAGTAGTTATGTGTTTGCTATCTTAGAAAAGTTGAGCCAGTCGTATATCTTCTTTTATTTGAATCGTATCAAATCAAGCCGTGATATTCGACTTAAGTACCTGATCCAGCCTCCGTTTGCTTTATTTCATCTTGTAGATGCCGCTATCTTCAGTTACCCTTAGTATAACCGCTGAAAGCTCAAAAGATGTACATTGCTTCCGAATTACTACATCCACACAAGACTCTTGTCCAAATTTTAGGACTACCACAATAGGATAAGCGGACACTCGAGTCTACATATGCGATGAATAGACACTTCACTGGTACTGTGCGGCATAGACCCTTTCTTATCTGTCCGTGCACATGTACTTTAAGGCAAACTACGCGGTCGTATACAAGCAGGAGAGGGGTTTAAAGTTTGCGCATCTATTTATCCCAAGCTCAGATGTAATAGTAAATGACTAGAGGCTGATCATCACCAACGGCATCCTGGCGGCACTAGCCACAAAAGCCATGATAAAAAAACTCCTGATCAAGTGTATTTATTCCTAATTATGCTCATAGTACTTATAAACGTAGTAATACCTAGCTATATGGTCTCCAGCTTCGGTATCATAGGTAGCATCAGGCTTTTGCTGAGTCATAGCCATTTGTCGGTAGATATTTTCCATGAAAGTTCATAGATCTTCCATTCTGGAATCTTTCCAAGGTTCCAAGAGAGCATTTATCTTGCCTATGTTCTATTTGAACCGTATGCTTGTATCAAAGGGACATCTTGAGGCCACAAACTCTGCATCACGCACGTCAGATCAGGCGCCATGATATAGTGTCCTGACTCAAGTAGCATCTCTACCTTTGGTATTGAATTTTCTACAAAAGGTACGTCGACACCGGACGACAGGTTGGAGTATACTGGCACCATCTGCTACATCAGCCAAGACATGAATCATTAAGCTGTCTCCATTTGATCTTCTGGGCTCTCTGTCTCACAAAAGGTAACTTCGGAAGCGTAGTACTATCGACTAGAGACGTCGCCAAAACAAGTCCAGACATTAAGTATTTCGAATGTAACGACTACTTCCAATGTGACATCCCTGACCTGCCATTTAGCTTCCGAAGTATACAGCAGCATTGCATCCATCTCGGCTCGAGTGGTAAGCTCTAGTCAGGTACGAGCAAAGCCGTCGATGTAAAGACAAGTTTATTCTAGCTTTTAAAGCTCTTAAGCCAAGAAAACTCAGTGGAAACTTTGGTAGGATGAGCAACAAAACGCAATAGAGTACGAAGCGTTATGCGCTGGCATGCAAGATACACAATTAGTACCACACGAAAGGAAGAAAAGACTAGCTTGCTAGAGCAAAACGTCTATCGATTCACATGATCACGAATCATATCGAACAGCTTTATCGTTTCCTGATTCTTTTGCGTCCGAGTCTTCCCGACGTCGCTTCCTCTGTGACACTCTAGTCAGTATGCAAATGCCATGTCTACTAGCAGTCATCCGATTGTAGCCTACGTTATCATCCTTGTCTGTAGCTACAGAAGCCTTTTCGCATGCTTCCAGTATCGCATCGAGTCTCGATCTCGACTCGAGAGCTTGCTCTATCGACAGCAACCATCATTAAGAGCATTAAACTCACTGCATGCCTAAAGTCACATCCACCGTACCATACGAGACGGCAGGTTTCTCAGGTCGCGTCCATGTCGTCTCATTCGTACGTCGATTCCAGTAGTAGTACTCGCCACTGGAACTATCATATATCGCCTCCCACTCCCTTTCCATCTCTTTCATCAATTCTATTCCTACTCTACATCCAGCCTAGAGCAACGTACTTGGGTAGAGAACTCGCATCCTCCTCCTCTTCCTACCACCATCATAAATACTTGAACGCTACCAACATGCCATATCATCATCTACCTTTGTCTCTTGCGGATGTTCCCATGACGTCTCCTTTGTCACCTGTACATCCACTCTAGTAAAGATACGACTACTACATCTCCATGCCTACAATGTCCATACGTCATTCCAATAGTACACATCGCCCGAGGTCGGATCCACCGCCTGCTTCCATCCTTCCGGAAGGTCTGTCGTGCCTACACTTCCTGTCTGTCCTACCACCGAGCCCCTGTCTTCCTCCACTTCCTCCTTCCTCCTGCCTCGTTGTCTCGCCAGTGCCTCCAGCGTATTATCTCGCTGCTGCATCATCGGGTCCGGTGTCTGTACCCCAGCTTTCGCCTGTGTATTCCTTGCTGCCTGCCACTGTCGCTGCTCCTGCAGCTCCTTATGACTCGGCCCGCTCCCTGTTTCCTGTAGATGCTTCAGCGCCTTGGCTCGAGCGCGCTGGGCCGCGGCCTCGGCCTGCTTCCGGTCCATGCTCCGGGTATACTGAAATCAAGTGTAACCAAGCACCAACGGATCCGGTCGCATCGTGATGTTTTCGCCAGCGCTGTCCGGAGCGACGCGGACGCCTCGAGGAGGGACGCCACAGGAACGCTTCGAAGAACGTAGGAAGCATCGACAGCAACAGATTCATGAGGAAAATGTTAGGACGTTAGCAAAAACACATAGTTGGAACGATGAGTTCGACGACGCAGAGCGTCTGCCGCTCGTCCAGCGCTCTTTAAGCGAAGGCAAGAGCAGCTTGTCGACATGGGCAAGTGCTTTGAACTGTAGTCACTATACGAACGCATTGCTCTATGGTATCATTAACTCGGTCCTGACCGTGCCGTGCATGTACGGCTACGCCGTCATCATTTTCAGCCATCAGGACTTTAACGCGTACATGCCAGCGCTGTCCAAGCTCGTCATGTGGTCCAGTGCCGTCCACCAGATCGTCTTCACGATCATGAGTTCCCTCCCGTTCGCCATCGGCCAAGTCCAGGACGCCGGACTTATCTTCCTATCAGCCATCTCGGCCTCGATCTGCCGATCTCTAGGCCAAGACACGCCTCTCGATGCGAAAATCACGACGACCGTCGTCTTCATCGGCCTTGCCACCGCCTCTCTCGGTATCTGTCTTGTCCTTTTAGGCAAATTCAAACTCGCCGGCCTCGTGTCCTACCTCCCGATGCCTGTCGTCGGCGGCTACCTCGCCTACATCGGTCTCTTCTGCCTCTACGCCGGCTTCTCGCTCTGCACAGGACTCGTCATTAACGATTTCACTTCCTTCCTACAAGTCTTCCAGTCCCACGAACTCGTACTGTGTCTACCAGGTCTCCTCGGTGGCATCCTCCTGCTCCTCGTCTCGCAACGATGTGAGCACTGGTTAGCTCTCCCAGGCTGTATCCTCGCCATGCCACTCCTCTTCTACGCGCTCCTTCCGCTCACTGGTTCATCCATGGAGGACGCGAGAGACTTTGGCTGGGTCGCTCCGTCCACGGACCCCGCGACACTGTCCGACATGTTCTCGCTCTTTGACTTGAACAAGATCCACTGGTCTGAACTCCCTCGCCAGCTCCCGACGTGGGCTGGCATGGTCTTTGTCGTTGCCTTCTCCTCATGTCTTGACGTCGCTGCCATCGAGATGGACATGGGCCAGAGTCTCGACATCAACCACGAGCTCTCGAGCGTTGGATGGTCCAACTGTATCAGCGGACTCCTTGGCGGCTACACAGGTTCCTACATCTTCAGCCAAACGATCTTCACCTTCCGTTCCCACGTCAATTCCCGCATCGTCGGCCTCTGTGTCTTCGTCTCGGAACTAGCTCTCGTCGTCCTCCCCATCTCCGTCATGAGCCTCGTCCCGCGCTTCTTCTTCGCCGCGACACTCATTTTCATCGCCGTCGACCTCATGGTCGAATGGCTCTTTCTCGTATATGCGAAGCTCCTCCTACGAGAGTACGTTGTCCTCTGGCTGTCCTTCTTAGCCATTAACTGGGTCTCTCTCGAGCTCGGGATGATCCTCGGCATCGGTTTTGCCATCCTAAACTTCCTCCTCGGATACGCCAGTGTCCGTGTCGTCACGCGGCGCAATCGCCGGTCTGCTGCCGTGCGCAAGTACGCCTCACGCACGGTGCTGGCATCCAAAAGAGATGCGATCGTCTACCTCGAGCTACAAGGCTACCTCTTCTTCGGTAGCTCGTTACAGATCTTAGAAGACGTTCAGCACTCTGTCCTCGTCCCGAAAACCTCCTCTAGTCCATCTGTGTATGCACCGTTGCAGCACCGCGTGTCCATCGGGAACAAGAGTCCTTTGACACCCAATGCACCTGTCCAAGTGCCTGTCGAATACTTGGACGGGACACAACCAGCGGAGGCGTTCGGGACACCCACGGAACACGTCGTCATGGACTTCCATCGTGTCACTGGCATGGACGCCACCGCTGCGCGCAGTGCTCTCATGATCCTCCAGCAGCAATACAAGCAGCACAACATCCGACTGGTGTACGCCGACGTGCTGCCGGAGATCCAGAGTCTCCTCCTTCGGAACGACATTGCGGACCCCGAGAGCTTCCAGCCGAACGCCGATGCAGCGCTGGAGCTCTGTGAGAACCAGGTGATCGCTGCCTCGAGTGTCTTCGGAGGTGCTCGCCAAGCCCAGTCGCATGAAAGCATGAGCGTCCTCCTGCATCGCTTCATGGGCGAACCGGATACGTCCGACACGTTCGACGGCATCGACGAGTACTTTACGACCGAGACAGTGGACGCAGGACACGACTTCTACGGCGTCGCGGACGAGTCCAGTGCCTTCTACTTCTTAGCAAGCGGCCGAGTCGCGCTGCTCGTGAATCAGGACGGTAGTGCCGCCGCGAACAAGTCGCTAAAGCTACTAGAGCACGTACTCCCTGGCGCCATGTTCGGTGAAGTCGACTTCTTCGGACGACAGCTACGACAGCTAGCAGCACAAGCTCAAGCCCATTGCGTCGTCTTCCGCATGTCACTTGAAGACTACGAGCGTCTTGAGCATGACGCACCAACGCTCTGGAATCGACTGCGAGACGTCGTGATGCAGAGCATGGCACTCGCCGTTGCGAACACGACGACACTTTCATAAGAAAACAAGCTACTTGGACTTTTATTTCTTGCATTAAAATGTTAAAAGCGCATGTTGCGCCCCATATCTCGCACGGCGTTCTCTTCCACCCACGAGCAGATGAGCGTCAGACTCTCGGTGCTCGGCTCAAAGATAATGTCCATCGGACTCGTGCCGACAAAGTAATGCCCCGCACGCTCTTCCACACAGAGCGACGTCCCGAACAAGTGCGTGAACTCTTCGCCACCGATTGCATGGCGCACGAGCTCCGAGTGAAGAAAGTCGTTCGAGGAGTAGTGCGTCACGTCGCACGGGAGACCAAAGAGTTTCAGGAACGCGAGGCGACGGACACCTTCCTGGGTTACCGACAAGAAACCTGGCGGCAAGTCGCGCCCGCCTTGTCTGCCTCGACGACCATCGTCCGAGCCACCGCGAGGGTACTGTCCATTCGCGAGCTGCCGAAGCTGTGTGCGCAGCATCGTAATCAGTCGCTCTCGCACGCGATGCGCCTCACGCTCTGCGAGTCGACTCTCGAGCGCAAAGCGGTTGTTCATGTGCATCTTGCGCTCCTTCTCATAGCGTTTGTATCGATCCAACTGCATCTGACGCTCCGCCAGCTTCGTCATGACCGTGTCTGTACGCGAGACGCTAGGCGCTTGGTCCTGCATCCGGAGCTGAGCTCTCGCATGTGCTAGCGCTTGCTCCAGTTCATCCGTCACGCGTTTCGATTGCTCATGCGCTCGCGAAAGCTCTTCATTTGTCGCCGCACGAATCTCATCGCATTGGATCAACGCTTGCTGCAGACGTTTACGTAACGAAGCATTTCTATCGGCCAAAGTCTCTCGATCCGACCGTTCTTTTTTCAGTTCTAACACTAGCGCGTTCACGACTTGCTTGTGCGTCGCATCGCCGTCGGTCACGACGTCCATGTTCGGCCGCGCAGTCTTCCGAGCTGGCTCCATCGATGTACCAGTCATAGACGATGGGGGCTGTGCATTAGATGTCGGACAACTACGCTTCTTATTCGGAGTCGGCCGTTTCCCACTGCCGACGGCAGGAGCGTCTGGTGCCACCATGGCACCAGACGATGGCGGCTGCATCGCTTCTACCTCGCCCGTACCGTCCACATTCATAGACTCGGACGTATTGAAGGGAAAGTTAGACTCGTTCAACTCGAGCGTCGGGTCGCGCTCGATCTCGAACTCAAGCTCCCCTGGCGGCGCCGTCTTGAGCTTTTGAATGGCTTCGAGAAATCCAGACTGCATCAAGCTCTGGCCGTTCATGGACAAGAGGCGGTCACCAATACGCAGTGGAGAGTTCGTCGAGGAGGTGTGCATCGTCGAGACAACGAGACGATGCTGCGGGTCATGGCAGACGCCAAAGCCGAGCTTATCGCCATCCTTCCAGGCTCGCACCGTCATCTTTTGTACATTCTCTTTCGAATTTGTATCACCTCGACTAGTCTCATTGGCTACGGATTCATTCTGCTTACTCTTGCATTCACTAGATGCATTTGCATTCGAATAGGACGGAGATGAAGAGGAGGAAGATGGCATGGTCCCATGCGTCGCGTCCCGAAGCAGATTCGTAAACGATGTCTCTTCACCCGGAGCTTCAAGTCCACTCGTCTTACTCTCCTCGACCGACCCGTACTTGGCATCGGCATCAGCTCTGCACTGGTCGAGTCGATTCGTCCCATGTGGTTGTCGATAGGCGTCGCTACTCGTCTCTCGATAGGAGGACACAGTGTCCTCATTCATTGGAGCTTGAGATGTGGACACCCCGCTTCGCTTCTGCTGCGGCATAGCTTGTCTTTCTGATATACGAGGATTCGAATGGGCTAGTACTAGGTATGGATCGATAGACGGACGATAGGCGAGTTGATAGGACGCGCTCCAAAGAAATTATTTTTTACTGTACGATCATCGAAAAACGACGACGGTGCTTCGAGGAAGACCGCAAAGTACTTGGCTAGACTATGGGCGACAGGATTCTTATTTTGCACATCCGCTGTCAAAGACGAAAAACCAGGATCAGATCGAGGAGTCTTAGAAGAAGATGTCTAGCTAGAGTTCAAGTAGATATCCTTTAGACGTTGGATTTTGGTTGAAAAGCACTGGTGGATAGTTGATTGATCAAGGTATAGATAGGATACACGTGTCTTCGTAGTGCTAGTTGCTTTGTGTACTGATAGATGCATGTATAAGTGCTATATGGACTGAAATTTGACCACATCTTTTAGTTGCAGCCAAGTAGATGTACGGCCTCGTCTAGCAAGCACTCGAGTCTGTATAACTTCTCCTTGATTGCTCTTTTGTTGGAGACACAACTATAAAGCGCATCCACCTTGCTTACCATCGTCGTGATCTCGTTTGCTATTGACGTGTCTGTACTGGTGTACACGTGCTATGATGCAATTAAGCACGGACATGGTTCGACCTTAAAGCCGTATCTGTCCAACCTACTCTTTACCGATCTATACAATGCTTATTCAGTATTTGATGGATCTTCTACATCCCTCATCAAGCACATGTAAGAGTCATGGACACTGCCAACGTACGTTTTAAGCGTTCGTACTTCCTTCGTGGTCATCTGGCAAACCCACTCACAAGCTAAAGAACCAAAGCTCCAAACCAACGATCGAAGCTTTCTCGTCTCATCTTCATCCTAACATACAGTCATGATTCGACCGAGCAAAAACGCATCAGTCGCCGAACAACTCGACGCAGTCCAAAGCTACAGCAATTGGACACCTAGCTAAAACTTTAAAGTACGTAATAATCAAGTTAAACGTCTATACACTACATGTAGTTGATCTCTCTCCTCTCAAGACAGTATGTTCAATATCTCACCAAAGACCAAGGAACTCATCCTGACAATAAGCTCCATGATACCTCTAAAGAAACTCAATCGAACCACAACTCCAGAAAGCAAGTAAAAGACAAGTATATATCCATCAAATGAATCTTCAGAATTGCCAAAGCTACAAGTCGACCTATCCTTCCTTGGTCTGATACCGCAGAGGCTTCCCTTCCTTTCCGTCCGTCGTCCTAAACCGTTTTAAAATGCCCATGAAGAAAGCTCGACGGTTCTCTACATGATCTCCAATACTAGTCTCAAACTCATCCAGCGCCTTCTTCGCCGTCGCGTAGTCGAACCAGGATAAAAAGTCGACCATCCGGTCGTCCACATCGTCTTCCGTCAGCTTAAAGTCCGGATCCTTTGCTCGCTTCTGCGCCAACGCACTCGCTTTCTTCACTTGCACCTCGCTCTGCTTCGTACGCAGCTTACGGATCTTCTCTTTGCGTTCCTCTGACTTGCTGCCACCGCCACCAGCAGTCAGCTCGACGTTGATCCGTCGCCCGTGCAGCAGCGTATGGTGCTGTGCTAAGGCAGCTCCAAGCGCCTTGCGGTCTGCCACTTCGATGAACGCCATGCCTTTCGACTTACCAGTCTTCTTATTCGTCCGCAGGCGGACGGTCACCTCGCCAGCTTCGGCAAAGTGCTTCTTGACGTCCTCTGCCGTCGCGTTGAACGGTAGCTGGCCAACGAATAGCGTAAGGTGGATGCTTTTTTCCTTCTTTGGCTCCTCCAGTTCCTCCTCTCGAGGTCGTTTGTCACCGACGGCACTCTCTTCCTGCTTCACAGACTCCTTCGCACCATCCAATTTCACCTGCAATGCCTTTGCAACCTCCGGATCTGTTTCCTGTTCTATCTTACGACGCAGCTTTCGTCTCTCCTTGGCATTCAGTGGCTTGTCAGCGCCCTCATCATTCGTCTCAATCGCTTTCATCTCCTTGGCGACTTTTGCTCTCGTCGGGTAATCTCGGTTTTCCGGTACAAACCATTCTGGATGAAGCTTCTTGACTTCCTCCAACTGCTCTTTCGCTTTTAGTTGCTCCGGATCCGAGCCTTGGTAATCCTCAGCAGCAAACCACTCAGGGTGGCGGGCTGCCATGCGAACGAATTTCTTTCGAGATTTGAGGTTAAAAGCTACCTTTTGCTTCGACTTGCCCTTTTTAGCATCAGTAGCTTTTGCTGGAGAAGTATTGGCACTAGCATTTGCATTGCTTTCCGTGTCCGACATGACGTCCACGAGCGTATCAGCTATTTGAAATGGTTCGTTTGTGTGTGTCTCGGTTTAGTAGGTGCAATTTGTATAGCGTTTTGTATGGGTGGTGGCAGCAGCACAAGAAGGACTTGACAAGCATGAAGAGTTGAGTGGGTACAATGCTAGGCAAGTTCCATCATATACTGTCTAGCGAGGAGATGATATATTCAACATTGCCACTGTCGGCTCCGTTAGACGTTTTGTCTTTTCAATCTCTTTAAATCATTTGGAACTCTTTCATACTACTTCGAAACGACATCTACTACTTCTACAGGAAAAGCTAAAGTGGAAATGCTCAAGACGCTGGAAACCAGTCAAACGCCGTGTCACAAATGACCGGACATGCATACCTCCTTCCTCTGCTTCCGTCGCACGTATCCTCTTCCCACATACCTAAAAGTATATATCAATACAAGTAAGCATGAGTACAACTACAGATAACAGTAGTAGAGTATATGTCATTTTCTCCATTCAAATCGATTTAATTGACAAATCTTGAAGAGGTGTTCGTTCTCAGATAGACAAAACATCTTAAGCTAAGTATACGTCGTTCGGTTGGCTCCAGCGTCTTATTGCCAAGAAAGCGCATCAGAAGCATGTCTGACCAGGAAGCAAGCACGTCTCCAGCGGCTGAAGCCCCGCAAGAGGAAGAAATTACTACCTTTGCAGCACTCGGTGTTGACGAAGTACTATGCGAAGCCATTGCATCGCTCGGATGGGATAAACCGAGTAAAATCCAGCAGCAAGCGCTGCCATTCGCACTCCAAGGTCGAGACATCGTCGGTGTGGCCGAAACTGGGTCCGGCAAGACCGGTGCCTTCGTCATCCCGATCTTGCAAAACCTACTCAAGTCTCCACAACGTCTCTACGGCCTTGTACTCGCACCAACGCGTGAACTCGCGTACCAAATCAGTGAACAGTTCGAAGCCTTAGGCTCGTCCATTGGTCTCAAGACAGCTTGCATCGTCGGTGGCATCGATATGGTGCAGCAGCAAGTAGCTCTCGCTCGTCGTCCACATATTGTCATCGCCACGCCCGGTCGTCTAGTGGATCACTTGGAGAACACCAAGGGATTCTCGCTCCGGACGATGAAGTACTTTGTCTTGGACGAAGCCGATCGGATGCTCAGTATGGACTTTGAAGAGGAGATCAACCAGATCGCTCAGCTCCTGCCTCGCGAACGCAACACCTTTCTCTTCAGCGCCACCATGACGTCCAAAGTCGCGAAACTCCAGCGTGCGAATCTCCATAAGCCAGCCAAAGTCGAGGTCACGCACAAGTTCGCGACGCCTCAGACGCTCCGTCAGCACTATCTCTTTATCCCGGCGAAGCATAAAGACACGTACTTGTCCTATCTGTTGAATGAAGTCGCTGGACAGACCGTCCTCATCTTCGTCGGCACGTGCTCAGCAGCTGAACGCTCTGCTCTACTCCTGCGCAACCTCGGCTTCGAAGCCATCTGCCTACACGGCAAGATGACGCAGCCGAACCGTCTCGGAGCGCTGAACAAGTTCAAAGCCAAGAGCCGCAACATCCTCGTCTGCACGGACGTCGCGAGTCGAGGTCTGGACATCCCGAGCGTCGACGTCGTGCTCAATTACGACATCCCAACCAACGGCAAGGACTACATCCATCGCGTCGGGCGTACGGCACGTGCCGGTCGCGCTGGTGTCGCCGTCTCTTTCGTCACACAATATGACATTGAGAACTACCAGCGGATCGAGCACCTCCTCGGGAAGAAGCTCGACGCTTATCCTTGTGACGAAGAGACTGTGCTGGTGCTCTCCCAACGCGTGAGTGAAGCGCAGAGACTCGCGACGATCGAGATGAACGAAAGTGGGCGAGGAGGGAAGCGAGGTCGACAGGACGATTCGGACGAAGAAGATGAAGGAGGTCCGAAGAAGTACAAGTCTGCTGGAAGGGTGCAAGGTCGCGGACGTGGACGCGGACGTGGGCGTGGAGGCAAGAGAGGAGGCAGACACTAGTAGATAAGTTAAACAAGTCTTTTAGATGGTAGAAACATGCTTGTGATCGTTATGTCTATCGAATGACGTTGCCTGGACCGAGAGGCAATACGAGAGCCGAGCCGAAACGACTGCTGCCTTTGACACCACTGCTAGGGAATGCGTTCCAAAACCGAAGTGTTTCGTCTCCAGCTCCCGTGACGATTGTCTGACCGTCAGGCGACATGGCCAAGTACAAGACGCGGCACGTGTGTCCCGTGAGCGTTGCTACTTTCCTCATGGAAGGATAGTCCCAGATGAAGATCTGGTTCAGCGAGTACCCGTGTGTGCTCACGAGCTCATTCACGTTCTTAGACCACATCAAGTTGCAGACTTGGGACCCTGTGTCTATAGACCTCCGTCCAGTAGCTGGTTCCATCGTGTTGTTGCTTGCGTTCTGCCCCGTGTTCATGTTCCAGAAGCGAATGCAACGGTCGGCAGTGCCTCCACCGGACGCGAGAAGACCGTGCTGATGTGGTGACCATGCGATGGCTTTGACTGCCGCTGTGTGGTCACTGAATCGAAACAATGGTTCGCTTATGCACTCTCTTCGAGCGCCGACGGGATTGTTGCTCGGTGATGAAGAGAGCTTTAAGGCACTCCAGACACAGAGCTTATTGTCATTTCCACCAGACGCCAAGTGGAGATTGTCAAAAGACCACTTGAGACCACAGACCTCTTGCTTATGGCCGGTCAGTCGATGCTCGAACGGTTCTCGAGCACGAACGTCTCGGGCGAGGATACTCCGATCTCGGCTTCCTGAAGCTAGTAGATGGGAGCTCCAAGTCGACGATCCAACTCGTCCAGCATGCCCACTAATAAGAAAACAGTCAGATCACCTCGCATCATACAAGTACAAGTGTAATCGTACTGCATCGTTCGCACAAGCTTTTCTGCGCCTGCATCCCAAATCTGTAGCTGTCCATTGTTGGTTCCGACTGCCAAGTGAGTTCCCTGCATTACCATTCGACCTTCTTAGATACATATAAATGGAGAAGCCAAAGTAGGGATGTGCATACTCGACTATTCCAACACACAGATGAAACGGAGTTGGCGTGCTCGGAAAGATCCAGAAGCTTGTCTGCTTTGCTCGTACATGCACTCCAGAGGTACACACTGGAACCGAGGCCAACAGCTAGTTTATTCGAAGGCGACCAGTCCACTAGATTTAAATAAAAGTCGTCTTGTAGCGTTGGTGCATCAAGGACTTTGAATGGCGTCTTGGCGATACGACGTCTTGCTGGGGTCGATGTGTTGGTGAGATAACTAGTGGGTCAAGCTACTACTCAAACATTCTCAAGGTACTAGAGTAGGTATCATACCGTTTGGAAGAGTAGAGTGTGCTGCCGAATAGCGGTGTATGCGTCAATCTAGCATTCGACCCTGGACGCTCCATCTTGAACCGAAGTATACTGCCTTGTCGCGATCTAGTAGCAAGCGTTATACCAACTGATTGACACAAGTGCATGAGTTTCTATGAAAACTACCGCGAGGATTGGATGGGTGACCGCTCTTCCGAGCATTTCCATGATATTCGACACGGTCGAGAAGGCGACGGAAGCCCAAGTAGCTCTCTCTTAAGTAGCTTTGTAAATGAGCCGGGGCTTTCTTCTCTCTGTTGCTCATTGTTACCATCTGAAGGTCGAGATGTCGAGTTGTTTGGATTTATAGGACGCTGTGTGGGTCTATCGATACAAGCATCTGAAACATAGTTCCTAGCATATAAAGACAGTGGTCACCTATATGCATCGTCCTCTTCGTCCGACAGTGGTGCCAACGCATCCAAGTTGGTCGATGCTCGAGACGGGATGAATCGGTCGCTGTAAATGTACTTGGATCTAAGATATAAAATCATGATCCCTACGAGCCTGTAGAATAGACAGAAGCAGAAGACTTACTTGGTGGGTCGAGCCGCGAATTGCTTATAGCAGACAGAATCATTCATCTATTAATGATGATGAGACGGTTTAGCAAAGCATTCGATGAGATCCCATTATAAGGGAGCTGCCAAATTGGCTCGTGTTGACTCTATCTCCATCCAATGCATACCTGATTGAGAGCATCAGTGGTAACGTCGGCTGTGCATGCTGTTATCTCCGGACCGGTGCCCATTCCAGACAGAGCTCGTGTCCGCTCGCTCTTTTAAAGATGACGCTTTATCGCTTTGTGTTGAGCCGTTTTACTCCTTCTTGGCTCTACCAAATTATGTCCGTAACGGCTCCAAGATAGATGACCATGCCTGTCCGCTACATTTGTCGAGCCAAGTAGTCGTATTCTGTAGCAAGCATCCATTACCAAGGCTTTAGATGAGACTGCACTCTCGAACATTTTCTTCTCGCTCGACGAAAGGACTTGTGGGGTTAACTAGACGCAGGCACGTCAGACATAGTAACTTGAGCGAGGGACAACGAACGATTGCTCATGGCAGAGAATCCAGCTTTCGTAACTGTCAATATGAATGCTTTCCTCCCCCTGTCTTTGCAGCACAAGGTGCTAAATCGCAGACGACGTTCCCTTGGTCACCAAGAGTCTAGTACAATCCGTTAAGTCTGTCGGTAGTTGCAAACGACGTGGTAACTAGTCTTCAAGATTGAAAAATCTCGACAGATGTGCAGGCTTGGAACTTTCAATGACATGAGAGGATACAAGATCCGAATCCATTGGCACCCGTTCAGGAGTTCGACGCGTATGTCGCTTGAGCTCGAAAGTCTCACGTAAGTGTCATCTTCAACATGATATGTCAACACGCTGTTTCGTCCCATACTCGGCCCAAGACACTTTCGAAGCCATTGGTTTCAAGATCGATCCGACCCAATGGCGACCGTAGCAACGCAGGCCGCGGCACAGCGCGATGTCGATGAATTGCACCAACGAGTTCGACATCGATCTGTGGCAGACCCAGGCAAATCTCTCTACTTTGGCAAATACGTGTCTCAAGAAGGATGTGAAAACCTGCTCACGTACGAGTACCACGGCGCAGATCATTCCTACATCTATAAAAAGTTCCTGACGCCCATGAATAACTATCTGGTCGAATTGCTACCTCTATGGCTTGCACCCAATCTCGTATACATTGCTTGGAAGAGTATGGAGATTGCAAGACTAAAGAGTGTCTGTGGCATAGATTACGCTTCTCGGACTACTCACCGTCGGAACGACGCATGTGCTTGTCTTTTTCTATTGCCCATTTCTCGAAGGCGACATTCCTCCATGGCTATGCACCCTATCAGCATTCGCACTCTTTGCCTACCAAGTACTTAATACCATCCCTAGCTCCTATCGTCACTAGCTCATCCATATACTAGACCCTGGACAACCTGGATGGCAAACAAGCTCGTCGGACAGGCACATCCTCTCCTCTCGGCCTTCTATTTGACCACGGATGCGATGCTCTCAACGTCTCCGTCGGTCTTATCACCATGTCCTGCTTCATGCAGTTCGGGACCACGTGGAAGGCACTCGCCATGCTCCTCAGTGGCCACATCGTGTTCATTTTCGCTACATGGGAAGAGTACTACTGCGGCTCTTTGGAACTACCAGTCGTCAACGGTCCGACGGAAGGTGTGCTCATCGGCATCGGTCTCAAGCTATTCACAGCCATCGCAGGCACGTCGTTCTGGACCTCGGAGACCATCCCAGGTGTCCAGAACAACACACTCTTCCTCTTCTCCACTCTCTCCGGCACCATATGCACCATCATCGTCAAGTACTATCTTCCTCTTACTTGTAGTAAACTCGAGCTAAGACATGCATAGCGTTGTGAACGTCGTACGCGCCGTGCGTCTACGCCACGATTCGATCGTCGTGGCTTGCACAAGACTAGCTCCCTTCCTCACTATCAACTCCATGGCAGCCGTCTGGGCACTCGTCTCTCCTTCAGACATCTTCACCATCTACCCTCGCCTCTTCCTCTGGATGCTTGGCTTCCTCAACAGCAAACTAGTGGTACGTCCTTCTACCTCCTACGAGTCACTAATGTCACTCATGTAAGCTCCTAGCTCCATCTCATGCTCGCACACTTGTGCGGGGAAGAGTACCATCCGTTCCGAAAGACGCTCGTGCCTCTCTTTTACGTCGCAGGCCATTGTGGCTTTAGTATGCTCCAAGGCATCTACGACGGCGTGAACGAGCTCTTGATCGTCCAAGAGTTTTTCTTCCTCTCTCTCGCTTCTTACATCCACATCGTCGTAACAGTCGTGTGGGAAGTGAAGACTGTCTTAGACATTCCTGTCTTCACTGTACCTCGGAAGCATAAACAAAAGTAAAAAACACACGAATCTACGCATCTCCCTCTCTTGTATTTCTTATATGACGTTGCCTGCTACCATGGATGCAAAGAGCCATGCACCAAGCCACTTGTTACTACCAAACCTCTCCTGTAGATTCACTGGGTCATCTAGCTTGGCTGTGTTCACCTGCCACGCCAAGTGGCCAGCACTCGCGCCTAGACCGAGGTAGAATGGCCAGTCCAGACCAGCCATGTACCCGGCAGATCCGATGCCAAGCACCGTCGCGGCCGAGAAAGCGTTTAGAATCATCGGCGTCTTGTCGCCAAAGAGCAGCGCAGTGGAGCGCACGCCGATCTTCCGGTCGTCCTCCTTGTCCTGATGCGCATACAGCGTGTCGTACACGATCGTCCAGGCCATGCCACCGGCATATAGAGGTAGCACGGTTGCCCAGTCGATGGAGCCGTGGACGGCTGCCCACCCGAGGATTGCGCCGTAGTTGAACGTGAGACCGAGGAACGCCTGTGGCCAGTAAGTGAGTCGCTTCATGAGCGGGTACGTGGCGACGAGTGAGAGAGACGCAGCTCCTACGGCGATGCTGTAGTAGTTCAGCTGCAGTAATATGCCCAGACCAGCAGATAATTGAGCAGCGAGGAAGCCCCACGCCTGCTTGGACGTAAGCTTCTTCGCAGCCAATGGCCGCTGGTTGGTGCGTTCGACCTGCCGATCAAAGTCTCGGTCCCACATGTCGTTAATAGTGCACCCGGCACTACGCATGATGAAGGCTCCAGTGCCGAAGAGCGCGAGGAGCTTGAGATCCGGGAGCTGACCGACAGGTGCGGCCAGCGAGATGCTCCAGAAACATGGCCACAGGAGCATAAAGGTGCCTGCTGGACGATTGATACGAGCTAGCTGGATGTACGGGAGCAGCCAGTCAGGGCTATGACGTTCTGCCCATGTGTGTTTTTCTAGCTTATAGACATCGTCCTGGAGGACGGATGGCTGCTTATGCTTGTCATGCTCGTGGGGTGACGAGCTAAAGGACAGTGTTTGGCTCAGATTGACACATACCGATGGTCTATGACGTAGCAATGGTTGCGATCGAGATATGAAAGCCAAGGGCTGTAAGAATGCTCGTCGAGAAGACGTGCGGATGGCCGCCGCAGCCGAGAGGAGTGCCATCGATTATCGGGATGAGCTGATCGTGTCACATTATCCGTTCTGTATCCGGATGTTCCGACCTTTGAAGATCGCGATCTACTATGCAGGTACGATAAAGGAGTCTTCTATCTACGTTCAAGTTGGATGATAGATGTATGTGTTGATAGATAGAGATGTCATTCATGTATGGTTATGACTAGGAACTATTCTTAGACAATATAGAAAAGATAGAGATAGAATGGAATGAGCCGTTGGACGATCTGGATGCAGGATGGAATAAGATGTAGGTTGAAGAGAGGTGTATATCGCCACTGGTGATTCTTTTCCTGGAAATCGAAAAGAAAAAAGATACGCAGTTATCGCTCTTTTAGAATTGACGGCGTCTTCATTCTTGTTTTGCGTTGCAATCACAAGACCTCTTGTCCATCGCTCTTGCAACGTCGAAAGAAACAACGTCGACATCGATGAAGAGTATTTTCGGCATCAAGACATCGCCACCACACACATCGAGGCGGTCACCACCCGTGACACCACCGCCACTCGTTCTGTCGTCCATTTTTCCACCGAAAAACGATCTTGTTCCGCCCGACAGTGTCCACGATGCAGACACGACGGAGCCTTCCCATAGCTTCCTGCATCTCGATGCATCCGAAGTGTCAATTTATGACCACCACGATACGTCTACTTCTCTCACACCTGCCATACCGTCACGGCAGCTACCACATCTGCATCCTTCACTACTAGTTGCGTCCATCGACATGTACGACGAGACCGCGAGTCCCCACTTGAACAACTGTAAGTCTGCTACTCTAGCATAGACCAGCATTACACTGTCACTCATTACTATCCACAGTCCTACTTGATGACAGCTTCATGCCACCTCCATCGAGCTACGTTTCTCCTTCTACAATAACACCGCATGCTCCTCTACCTTCATTCGTCTGCTCCACCGACTCTTCTACCTCTACTTTCCAGGACCCACTCCCGATCATATCACCGTCGACTTCCTACCCATATCTACCCGTGGCACCCGCAACGTCATTCCTAAAACATACGACTAGTACCTACTTTCCTACTGTCGACGCTAGATCCAACGTCGTGTCTCCGCTCGTGTCACCTGGTACTTCCACAGTCGACGCTGTCTCCATTCCTTCACAAGATGCTGCAATGCAGTCAACACCACAGCTCCAAAAGGCTCCGCAGTCAGCTCCAGAGCCTCGATATCGACGGAAGAAGATGTGTACCTACGAAGGATGTCCGAACCAAGCTCGGATGTTCCAGCGATGCAAGAAGCACGGAGGCTTCAAGCGGTGTACGGTTCTAAATTGCTCCAACACCGTCCAAAGCCGAGGTTTATGCATTCGCCATGGTGGAGGCAGGCGATGTCAGGTGTCTGGATGCGTCAACTCGGCCCAATCGAAAGGACGTTGCAAGCTGCACGGTGGTGGAAGGATGTGTCGAGTGGAAACCTGCGAGAAGAAGGCGCATTTGAATCGCCTGTGTCGCCAGCACGGTGGAGGCATTAAATGCAGCGTACGAGGCTGTGAGAAGTGGGCACAGAACCGTGGCATGTGTGTAAGTCATGCCAAGGAAGCAACAACTAGCTAAGATTTTTAATCAATATATATAAAAAAATCGTGATGGAAAAAAAGTAAAAGTTAAAAAAACGATCGGCATTATACATGGTTTTTGTATACGAGGCAATTCCGAGACGGGAGGCGCGAAAAGAGCATACAAAAAGCAAGTGAAAACGCTTTGAAAAGCACGCGAACTGGCATTCGGAGATGATGGGGCAGAAGAAGAATACTGCCTATACGAAGCGCCATGACGCCGAGACGTTCCGCGTCGCAGAAGAGCTCATGATGCTGAGCTCCTCTTCGTCTCTATCTCACCGGTCGGGTATAAAGACCGGCGCATCGGCCACGAAGGTGGATTGAAATGACAGTTATTGCGTTTTGGAGGACGTGCTAAAGGATGCGTATGAACATGTAGAATGCAAAGCACGCACATCGACCGTACAAGTCCATTGCCAAGTATGTGTGTATTGCGTCAGTCTTGTAGGAAACAACACTGATGACTACATGCATTTAGGAAGCATCGAAGCAGTGTCGACATGCCACCTCAGTCATCCAAAGTACATTTTTCAGCAAGAACACCTGTGGTACCTGCATACTAATTCGTATAGGCGGACTCGACACAGATCACATCATCCACGCCACACCGGTCACATCCAAAGCAAGCCTTTGAGGTATACATCTCGTCTCTCCTGGTCTACTTTCCATCCTAATACAGCCTAGATATCATTTAACTCTCGAGTCGAAGAAGACGTCTCGGTTTTACTACTAGAACATCGCACTCGCTGTCGCCACGTCCGTCGAAAGTAGCGTCTAGCACACACTCGATCGCCACATACGTTTACTCATATCTAACTAGATGGTCCATCTTCCAACGCAAGAGGGAATTCGACTACGCGCGGCAATGCGTCGTCCGAGGCATCTCCGTCCGTCGCCGTCTCGAGAACTTCCGTCGCGCCGCCACACCAGCTCCTCTCTAGCTGCCTTCATGTCTTTCCTCCGACGTGTGTCGCTTTCTTTTTAATTTTTTAAACTTGCTCTTTCTATGTCTGATTCAAAATGATATATTCCATCTTATTGCTATCGTCTCGTGTCTCGAGCTGGTCGATTCAAGTCGTAATGATACACCCACGTAGTAGCTTTTACACATGAATGAATACACGTACATGCCACGCATCTCACTTGTCTCTACGTATCCATAGAGAAAGATGTACTACGTCTTCCATCGTCCACGTCCCATGCACCAAAATTTCTTGTCAATATTTGTCACATTCATAATCGTTTTCTACTGACCAGAACGAGGTCGATCGATCGACCTACTTGGACCTAGCTATCTTAGTCACGATAGACCCACGATACGTCCACGCGTCCATGCAGGCGCAGCCGACGCAAAGGCCTTACTCGATTGAAGAATCGAACCACCACTCGCTATCCGGGTGGGACGACTATCTCGGAACAGCGACCATCCCGCCACTCGCGATACCAGGTTCGACGCCGTGTGGAAGCTCCATGGCGACACCGCCATCGTGGTACAATGCCTCGTCCCTCCGGTCGCCTTGGACAGCGTCCGACCCGAGTCCATCCACCGTCTCGAGCGGCGCACATGGATCTTACGCAGACGAAAGCGTCGGGACAAAGCGCTCGACGAGTGGAAGCACTAGTAAACAAAAGAAAGCACGTAGAAAGCACTCGTTATCTAGCTCCTTTGACCTGCCGTCCGCTTTGGACGTGAACCCGTATGCGAACGGGAGCGCGGCGCCGGACGCGAGCGTGAATGAGATCAACAGCGACTGGCTCCAACCCAAGTCCAGCCAGAGCAATGGTCGGCACTTGCGTCGCGGGTCTTCAGGCAGGAGCCTCGACAATGCTCTCCGAAGTGCTGGGCTCTTTCCCAACGATCCGTTCGCGACGGACGAAGGGCTGTACCAGATCTGGAACGGCGTCGACGCGTCTTCCGACCAGCCTCCGTCTAACATGTACAGCATGTCTCCGTCGGAAGACGGGTGGAAGGTTGAGTACCCTTCTCTTAGTGAGCTCGACGAGATCTACACGCCGCTCGAAGCGTCTCAACGCAAGAGCGAGGTCAAGACAGAACCAACGTCTCGACCTCCAGTCGAGAAGCGTCCTTCGACTCCCGTGTCGACACCAGCCCTCCCTTCTAAGAAACCCTCTCGCGTTCGTAGCAAACAGTGCATACATCCAGGCTGTCCGAACCGTGCGCGGAGCCATCAAAAGTGCAAGAAGCACGGCGGCGCACACCAATGCACGTTCGAAGGGTGCACGAAGAACAGTCAGAGCCGAGGCCTGTGCATCGCCCATGGCGGAGGCTCTCGATGTCGCGTCGATGGCTGCAGCCGCGCGTCCCAGTCCAAAGGTCTGTGCAAAAGTCACGGCGGCGGCGAGTTCTGCCGCGTCGACGGCTGCAAGAAGAAGGCGCACCTCAAGCATCTCTGTCGCACCCACGGCGGCGGCGTCCGTTGCAAGCACTCGAGTTGCAACAAGTGGGCACAACGCAAAGGTTGGTGCATGGCGCACGCGAAGGAGCAGCTCGCGTAACTTTATAAACATTAATATATATAAACTTTTATAATTTCCAACAATACATTTTTTATTTACTCGTCTAAGAGACACTCGGGTGTCCACTCCGAGATGCTCGCATCAAAGAGATTATAGAGCTCCGACCATGGCAGTTCTTCACTCGCCACGACACGACGTGGCTGCATGTCCGTAAAGAGCGAGTGGCTCTCCAACTCACTCTCAGACGCTAGCAAGTCCGGTATGTCCGGTGGAACGTACTGCTGCACAGCATTCTGCATCTCGTCCGACCCGAGCACTGGCTTCGGAGGATCCACAGGGACTTGCTCGAGCTTCACGACAGGCTCCTCGACCTTTGTGCGCTTCACGGGAGGCTCATCATCCTCGACTTTGACTGCTCGACGACTCGAGTAGATGCTAAACCGATCCGAACGTAGGCGCTCGAGGACATAGAGGTAGGAGCCCATGGGCTTCATGAAAAAGACTTCCAAGACGTGCTGCGCGTCACTCCCGCTCATGCCTTGTCCGCGAGGAGCTGCCCAGCCGTAGTGCCACGCCTTGCACTCGGCGTTGAACTCGAAGATGGCGGATTGGGAGGACGACTCCATGGCAGCACCGCGCAAGATACCTTCGTACAAAGGGTTCATCGGGTGCTCCTTACTCCGTACGCACGAGACGACGTCGAGTCGATCGATCGTCTGGCCTGGGAATAAGTCCGGGCCGGAGATCGTCGGATCGAACGCGCCTTGGACGTTGACGAAGCGAGCGAAGGCGACGACGGCAGGGCGAATCGTCTGGATTGGACAGATCTTGACGCCGCCAGACTCGGTGATCCGACTGATGCCGACGTGGACGCGGACCGAGTCGCCACAGAAGCCGGACGCAACGTGTCGGCCGTTTCGACAGCAAGGAAAGCAACGGAGGTTCTTCTGACCTCCTTTTTTATTATTACGCTGGTATCGCGGTTGGAAGAGACGAAAGGTCTTGGTCGGCGCCACGAAGGACGCGCGGACGTTGAGGCCGTGCGGGTTCTCGCAACTGTCGTTACAGCACGGACCAGGGACGTTCTGGAAGACCGGGTTCACGTCGTCATGCTCGACGTCATCGCCACGCATCGGACGAGTATTCCCGTCTGCCTCGACCCACGTGCCAAAGCCCGACTCGATCTGGTACGTCGGTGGCTCCTCTAGCAGCGAATCTCGAGCCGCGAGGAGCTTATAGAAGTCCGTACTCTCGTCATCGCCAGTGACAGGATAGATCTGTCGAACGGCACGGAGACTAGAGTACTTGACGATCGACGTGTACGTGTTTTCGCCCGGAGGAGGCTTCACGACGCAAGTCGAGACGTGGCCTTCCGTGTGCGTGTTCTTGAGGATGAGACGCAAGAGACGCTCGAATTCGGTCGTGTGACGTCGAGTGACTTTCATACGCGTCACCATGACAGCCTAGGGGCATATTCGTATGAACAAGAGGTGGACGAATGGCGAGTAGAAACTAGTACCTCATCATGTTCATTCAAGTTGGTGGTCGAGAGCAATTCCCGCAGGACTCGGTACGACGAACTGCCGCGAGTGCTCTTGTCGTCCTCTGTCATCACTAATTCTACCAGGTGCAAGTACACGCGCGTGCCGAGGCGAGGAATACTGCTCGCTTGAGGGCTGATTAAGTCGTGTCCAGAATTATGACTAATTCCAGTAAGCATACAGAGTCTAGTCGTGGGAACACAGAATGCCACTTTACGGATGATAAACGTACTGAACTGGTACTTGTCCCGACCTCTACTTCAGTTCATCTGATGCAAGTGCTTGGAGGAAAGAGATAGATGATAGTAGGATCTAGACTAGTCTGATATCGCGCTAGAATTAGATATAGATGTACTCGTGGTGAATAACATGCATTCCGGACGTGACGACATGACACCTTGGTGATGACATGAAGGCGGTCAGATGCCGATAATCAATACCCGTCTACTATCGAGAGTCTATCAGAAGAGAGATGATAAAAGTAATAGAATAAGCTTCAATTGGTTCCATTCAATTGCCTTAGATACTTGCTACGTTTATGAAACTTATGTCGAGCTACTTGCAGATGCAAAGCCCACGACGATGTTCGGGGCAGCACAGTGGAGCAGCGCCGGTGGACACGTCGTCGGACTGGACTCCCGCAGCGAGAGGAGGTACGGGATCGAGTACCACAGCCGACTCTCTGTCGCGTAGTACTCGTCATAACACTGCTTGCAATACAGACACCCGTCCTCCTCGTCCACCACGAGCTCCCTATCCACTTGCCTACAAGTCGTGCATTTATCTACTGCCTTTAAAGCTTCTACACGACGTTCTACTAGCGTTACACTATCCTCCAAGACTCTGTACTTGGATAAAGCGTTCCGGAGATGACACTTGTCGATCAAGGCGAGTGCGTACTCGAAATACAGGATCGCCGTGTCTATCTCTTGCTGCGTCGCGTACGCCTCCGCGACATTGCGTGACAAAACAAAGGCAACCGCATAGTCCTGAATGCTGTAGGCCTCCTTTAGACCTTCCATCCACTTGGTCAGCGCATCTTGTGTCCTGCCAGCAGTCCACGCCGCCCTGCCGGCCACCAAGTCGCTCTCGGTATACTTTGTTTCAGTCATTTGGGAAAATGAACGTCTGGACGGCAGCTAGCGACGGCAGCATCGACAAGGTCAAGAGCTACCTCGACGATGGCACCGATGTCAATGCACAAGATCCATACGGCTACACGCCATTGTACGACAAGAACGAAAGACATGGACCAATGTTTTTACTAATAGCATGACTAGGCAGGCAGCCGTGAGCTACGACCATGCCGACCTCGTCACATTCTTAATCGAGCGTGGTGCAGATGTGAAACTAGGCGACCATGACATGGACACGCCATTGCACCGATGTGAAAGCGTCGCGTGTGCAAAGATCTTACTAGAGCACGGCGCAGAGCTCAACGCTCGCAATGCCGACGGTCAAACGGTACCGATTGTATGCATTTAGCTATTTTTCATACGTGACTAAACTATTCCTAGCCGTATGACGTTGCGATTGAAGACGAACATGTTGATCTCATCGGTATGTTCGAGTCCATGGGTGCAGAAAAGTCCGACCGGATCCCGGAAGAAGATGAGGAAATGCCAGGAGATACAGACATGCCAGAAGAATAAAGCAATTATGGATGTAATTCGCTCAGAAAAGCAAGTTATTATCGACACAGAAGATTCTGTTTCATTATATCAGTATTTTTATGCAAACATCATGGCGAAGTTCAAGCTAAAGGCAACTCAAAGTGCAAGCTAACGGCAACTCGAAGCAAAACGTAACAGCAAGCAAAAGGAAAAATGATTTGGAAAGAAAAAAGCGCGGGAAATCTCGACCAGTCATTTTCAGCCAATCCAATAGCGCTGTAAACATATTAGCCAATCACATCCATGCGAGGATTCACACGAGATTTCCAAGCGCCGCACGCCGTCGTCAGCACGTCCGCGATGCTTCCTACGTCCATGCCGGTCGCGCACAAGTCATTCAGCGTACGTACGTATTGAAGACTGTACGATGTGAACCCGTGGGCAATGCCAGTGTCTTTCACACCACACTTGGCTTCAAACAGCGTCAACACATCTTCCTGACAGTCGCTGTCGACATCGGCAATATTCGCCGTCAAAAGTTGCTTTTTCGCTTGAACCTCATACTCCCTTCGGATGCCGTCAAACATGGCATCAGCCTGCTCTCGTTCGTAAATCTCTTTCACAAGCTCTTTTGCAAACGACCGACGGTCAGAACCCGTGGGCGCATCCAAGTACTCGTAGAACTTGGACACGAGCTCGACGTCCCGCGCACTCACGGCACTCGTCTCCTTCATCTTCAACTCCGCGTTCTCCGCAAACTGCCCTGCAGTCATATCCTCTTCTCCACTGTCTGCCCCACTCATATCCAAAGTCGACTCAAAGTTTCCTAGGATCTCGCGCTCAATTTTCGGATCTCCGAAGCGCAGCACGTGACTCTTGCTCGTCTGCGTCCGGACCCTCGTGTACTGCTGCTCGACCTTTTCACTCGACAGATCCGTCAAGTCCGAGTCCTCCATCCAATTCACAGAGTACAGGTCACCTAGACAAGTATAGATCGGTTTGCCATTCACCATGGCATATGGAGGACAGTAAGTGCCCCACGAACTTTCATGGGCATTCGCGGCCGTCGTGGCAAACGCATTGATCTTGCGCAGCCACTCGTCTGCAAACATCGACCCACTCTCACACGCTTCCATATAAAACATCAGCTCCTTGTACTTGCCTTGCGAATGCATCTCCTTCAATGTCTTTGTCAGCATCTTGGACGTCAATTTCTTGTCGTGGGGAAACACGACAAAGCCAGGGGCACCGTGGTCGACAAAGTTGATGAACACACGGTCCTCCTTGGTACTCGTGAGCACCTTGCGGCCTTGTGTGTACTCGGAATCTCCTAGCAGCACATGCTGGAACATGTCCGGTGTCACGTCCTTGCCACTGTAGTCGACGTTGCAGCCAGCATACACGTCGACGGCAGAACTCTCATTTCCCGGTTTATTATACAGCTTCCCGGGGAACGGGTTCCGTGGGCTGTTAGCGACGTCGTCGTACATCATGAGGATCGTGTTCTCTGCCGGGATCCCATGGCGACGTACGACATGGTAAGCATGGCAAGCATCGGCCTGGTGTCGGTAGTTAAAGTAGCCTGTGGATCCAGCCACGATAACAGCATAATTCTCCGCATACGCAGCGGAGAGCAAGAGCGAGAGGAAGAGAAGGATTCGCATCGTTTTCTTTCTTTTCTTTCAAGATACACTGGTCCAGTTTATTCTTTTCTTTTGTATCATTTAAAATGTGTCATATGGAAAGCTGGGTACAAACATGGAACAGAAGCATGTCCGAGAGGCATGGGCGGACGAGCAGCTCCGTCTGAAGCAATTGCTACGCGAAGATGACTCGGTTCAATGGGATCTAGGCAGAGATGCACTCGATAGAGATGTAGATGTAAAACCATTGACTAGAGTTGCCGGCGTGGACATTAGTTTCTTGAAAGGCTCGAACGAGCATGCTTGCGCCTCGCTCGTCGTGCTAGATTACACCTCCCTCACTCTTCTCTACGAAGCCTTCACATACGTTTCTCTCCCAGCACCATACATCCCTGGCTTCCTCGCCTTTCGAGAAGTACCAGCGCTCTGTAAGCTCTATCGAGACCTCGAGACTCGATGTCCTGACTTGTTGCCAGACATGACGCTTGTCGACGGCAATGGCATTCTGCATCCACGAGGCTTTGGCCTCGCCTCTCACTTTGGCGTGCTCATGGACATTCCTACCATTGGCGTGGGCAAAACGTTCTTGCACGTCGATGGACTGACCAAAGGGAGTGTAAAGACCCAAATGGAGGACGCAAAGGCCCATGGAGACACCGTGACTGAGCTCATAGGTGATTCGGGCAAAGTATCCTCTAGCTAGAACTAAAAGGGGCTACGTCCTAATGCCATGGCGATAGGTATGGGGAGCTGCCGTGTGTGGCACGACGATGGTACAGAACCCGACGTTCGTGTCTGTCGGCCACCAAGTGAAGCTATCGACAGCAGTGGAAGTGAATCGCCATTGCTCCAAGTATCGCGTGCCGGAGCCGATCCGACAGGCAGACCAGCGGTCGAGGAAGATCATTCGCGAGTGGCAAGACAAGAACGCAGTGGACACGACTCTAGACACATACCATCGACATGCTTAAGAAAGAACTCTTGTTACAAAATGACACACCATCGAGACACAAAGCTCGGCGGTTCATCCTTCTCTCCACTCTTGTTATACCGACGGATCGTCGTCGGGACGAATGTGCCAGTGGGTCTACCTTGCAGTCGATGGGGTGCTAGGAGGACACCCAAGAGATCTTCTAAATCCGAATCAGAGATATACGGATCCAAGTACCAATTCCTCACTTGCACATCGTCCGAATTCTCGTCTGCATGCCCAAAGTTCAGCGTCGAAAGCAGATCCACCGCCTCGGACGTGTACTCTGGTGTCCCACTTTCCACGAACACAGCGTCCGATACTATAGCCACATTTAACTCCTTCACTTGCGTTTTGTATGCTAATATGCGTACATTTCCATGAGACGATGGTCGCAGACGCTATATTGGCGCGGAAGAGCTCGTAGAGACCAGCGAGGAACGGGTGGCAGCCTATACTACCCGAGTACTTCTGAACAAACGCTTGGGTATGCTGTCGAAGACGATGCTGGTGGTCCAGCGACCGAACATAGCTGTCATGCACACGAGGCTGGAGTTCTTGTGTGTCTGTATTTATATGGTACGATGTGCTTTGAAGTTGGGACAGTCGCGTATCCAAAGTCGAGTACTTTGGAGGTGCATTGGTGTTTGTATACAAATATCAAGTCAAAAATAGAAAAGTACCTGCCGAGTGGCCGCATCTCGATGGAACTGTCCGCGGACCTTGGCATTCGACTGCTCGAACATGTCGAGACTGGTAGGAAGGTCTTGTGGTTAGTCTAAGGTAAAGAAGATGTGGAGACACAAAGAGTACGTCTCGTCAAAGCAGGATGCATGGTCTGGGTTTCCACATCGCTGGAGACCCAAGCTCTCCACGACGCTTTCCAAGGACGTGTCATCACTTCTAGAGTCATCCGCGTCTGCTTTCAACCTGATGCATTCCTATAAGCTATAGCAAATATACTCATGTCTCTCTTAGGAAGACATACACCACTTGATCTAGCTTGCATGATCCAAAGTAGTCCAATACGCGCCTAGCGAATGCATCGTGGTCATAATAAAATCGTCGACACAGGTCCTCCCACTGTTCTCGCCTCTCTTGCGACCTCCTCTGTAGCTCCTCACAGTTGCATGCTACAAAGACGTAAGAAATCTACACTTTGATCCAACATGCTACCTCAGAAACAGCTCAAGTAGATAGAAATGCTTCCTACCGTCTTGCATCATCTTGTTCCAGTACAAAAGTGTCAACTCATTTAGCCAATCCAGTATCTTGTATTTTCTTTTCAACCAATCCGATCTAAAGCTGCAATGTAGCCATGTCATGTTCAAGTTCAGATCTCTCGGAGCACTTCCAGGAGCTGCTGGCGCTGCTGAAGTACCTCCTGGTCACTCGTACGTGTCTCTTCATCCAGAGTCTCAAAGATACCTTCAAAAAAGTCCAATTGGACTTTGGCACGTTCCATCTCGTCATTGTTAAACAGCGTGATGGCGTAGTTCAGATGGAACAAGTGGTCACTTTCCATGTCAATGGACTTGTCAAACGCAGTACAAGCATTCTCAAAGTCATCCAGACGGCTCAAGGTAATGGCGAGGTACATGTATGAGCTAGCAAAGTCTGGCTTTAGATTAATCGCCGCACTAAAATAGTGGAACGCCGACGCATATTGACCAGTGTTCAGGTGCACGAGACCGAGGTTGTAGCACGTGATCCACTCGAATGGATCTAGATACAGAGCCCGTTTTAAACACGACACAGCTGCTACGAAACGCTGCTTCCCAAAGAAGCACATGCCGATATTATTCCACAATTGTGCTGACGCCGGTGTCTGCACGGCCGCCACGCGGTACTTGACAAGCGCGACGTCCATGTCTCCATTGTCCTGGATGATGGACCCGGCAGCCAGAATCGTCTTGGGATTGCGCGGATCGTGCGTGAGTGAGTTACCAAGATAATCAAAAGCTCGATAGTTTTCTCCAATGCGGAGGTAGAGTAGACCTAGCGTCGTCAGTATCTCTGGGTTCTCGGGTGAAAACTCGAGCGCTTCCAAATACACTTCAACCGCTTCCTTGTACTTTTCCTGTAGAGTAAACACCTTGCCTAGTTGGAGGAACGTCGCGTCGTGCCGAGTGATGCCATTCGCTCGCTGCAGATCGTCCACCGCGGCGTCGTAGTCTTTCAGGTACATGTGACAGAGACCGATGCTATAGAACACTTCCCAGTCCTCCATGCGACCAGAATCGACGATACCTTCATACACTTCGATGGCAGAAGTATGCTTTCCTAGTAAATATAACGACCTTCCGACTTGCTTCAGGTTCTCCTTGTTATCCGGATTTAGCACCGTCGCGGCTTGGAAGAGCTGTAGGCTGTCTTGGATACGGCCTCGATGGCGAAGTATCAACGCCTTGATGTAGATCGGGTACTCGCTCAGTCCCTGATGCTCCCGTAAGACGCTTTCGACGACACGCAGACATTCCGAATGCTCCGAACGCAAGTAGAGTCGATGTAGGAACCAGTTCTGGTACGAAGGTGGGACCACACCCGCGTCCCGTTGTACAGCTGCATGGTAATCACGTGGAGACTTGGCTTGATCGAGTAGATCCGACGTCGTCATGGTGACAAGTAGCTACGTCGACCAACTTTCCATTGGTACTGTGAAACGGCGCGTGCTAATAATACATCTCGACGACAAAGGGTGGGCAAGAAGGAATGGTAGAAGAAGGACATGTAGTAGCTCGTTTAGATCCGATCGGGGATATTTTTGTTAATGGGCTCGCGAACGGGTATGCAGATGAGTACCCTGGTAATTGGGACGCGTCCTTTGCAGAGTACATGACAAAGGAAGAGTTTGACGACGCGATCAAGAAAATCAATGACGCACTCTTTGATCTGTGGCCGTGTATGCCGTGCACGACGCTTGCCTACGGTTGCTGCCTATGTACGTGTGGCCTATCTATCTACGGTGCCTCTTTGCAAGTGAAGGAGGCTGAGGAACGCACGAGAGCACAGATCCAGCGGATCAATGAACAAAATAATTTCAAAGCGAACAAGGTCGAGTGGAAGCTCGTACGCATCTGGTATCGACGCTACTCGTACATTGACATTACCACCACGTCTGCACCTATTGCCGACGAAGATACTAGTAAGATGCAGTCTGTAGCTATGAGTCCAGACGCTCCGCCGACAGAAGAAATGGCACGAGTCCAGGCAGAATAGCCTTGAATCAATTTTGAAACATGTCGTTTGCTTCTCACCATCCTTCCTACTCTCGTTAACACTAGACTAATAAAACACAAAGGAAGCAGAGAGCTGTCGGCTGAACGACCGACCTTCGATATTTCTTCGATTCAGACCAGACTCCTCGAGCGCCAAGGCTGTCGCAAAGCCTCCCTGTATTTCACTTTCACGGAAACAGCTCCGACTCGCGGAGCCGAATGTCCTCTTGCGGTCCACCTCTGCGTACCCCGTATTGTACCGATGCACTTGTAAACGGTTCATACTCAACCGACTCACTTGCTCCTGTGATAGCGACTCACATATCGCCCTGGGGCAATGGAGCGTATCAAGTAGATGCTGGAAGATGCCACTCGTCTTGAAAGTAGCAAAGGCATGATCATCTAAAGCAGCGAGGATCTCCTTTCGAGCGTCGTTGAACGTGTCCATCTGGACACTGTCTTCCCTCACGTCGTTCTCGATCGACTGCACCGTCTTCTTCGATATGGACACCGGCATAGGCGCTTCCACCGCCAAGAACTTGAAATAGATCATCAAAGCAATCTCATGGTTCTGTTCATCACACCGGCGTTCTAGAGAGTGGCTGAAGCTTTCAATCGCTCGAAAGAGCTCCACTTCATTGTACTTACACCTTCGAGCCAAACAGTCTGCGCTCCACAATCGACACGCTTCGTAGTGCATCAAGACGTGCTCGACAGAACAACTTTCACGCAAACACTTGATACAAAACTCGGCGTAGAGCTGCGGTAGGTCTGAAAAGAACTCGTGAAATAAATCTTGACTCAATTGGAGAGCCAAGCAGTCTTTCGTCGCCTTCACCGTGATGAGCGATAAGGTATCTAGGAGAATCGCTTCTTGACCAAAGTACCCGCCTGGATATACTTTGATCACTCCATCTTTCACATAGTCTGCAGTTCCGTTCGTCTTCTTGTCACCTACTTCCGATGGCAGCTTTTCGACTGTCGTTCCGTACTCTATCTCCACCTCTCCTGTTAAAAGTAAATAAAAGTCATGCGTCGGCGCACCCGACCACATGACGTACGTCCCGCTCATCCACTCGACTAGCTTACTGATAATACTAAGCTCTCGGAGCTTGTAGCTGGAAACTGCACCGAGGAACGTGGATCCCTGTCGTACCACCGAACCTATTTGCTGGAGCCGGATGTGCTCCTGTATAGCGATACGTATCCCAGGCGAGAGAGCTCCGACCATTTCAAATGTACTCCGATCAAAGGACAGGAGAAGCGAGTCCGAGAGTGCCGTCACAGTCGCCACTCGCGGCAGATCATATAGCAGTGTAATTTCGCCGAAGAAACTCCCGGAGCTCAAACGACTAAGCGCCGAGAACGTTTTGGTACTAGATGAGGAAGAAGCTGCTTGGTCGGAACTAGAGCCATCATCCTTCTTAGATACAAAACTGGAGGACGATGCCATGCGTTCGAAAGGCACACTTGCCTGTAGACTTCCTCGAACACATACGTAGAAGCACTCTTCCCTTGCTCCTCGCTCATACAACAGTTCATCTCGAGAGATAAATCGGTACGTGCACAAGTTGCAAAGTGCCTCCAAAATCGAGACGTCGACATTCGCAAGGAACGGAATGTCCGCGAGGTAGATCACAAAGTCCGCTTCGATTATCGAATGCAAGTAGTGAATCTTTTCAGCCGTCGTCATGGTACGACCGTGCGCGTCACGTGACCTCGGGTCCGAGAAACGAGCAGTGTGCTTCGTATTGGGCTTATGAGCCATCGCTTGGTTCCGCAGCTTGGACAGCTCCGGCTTGACAAGCTTGAGTAGAGTGCAGCCAGTCGTCACATCCGCCGTAAAGAGGTTTCGATCCAACATGGCTTCCATGGATGGTCGATTCGATGCCTTCTGCTTGCTCGTCACATTCGACCCATCGTCTGCAAAGCGCTTGACGAGCTGCTCTCGAACTGCGCATGCTATAAAATGTCCTGGTTTGCGCTGACCTAGTCTAGTCGTCTTGCAGTCCGTTACTTTCGTCACCTTCCTCGCAGCTTCCGCTGGCTCGGTGATGTAGCTCACATCCACGCCTCCTTCAGCGATAATATAAAAACTCCGTCCGTCATTCTGGATTTTAGCTCCTTTGGCGACCGTAACGACTTGGAAGCAGTGCGCGAGGTCGTTTAAGAGATGGTCGTCCAAATGCCGCATGAAGGATGCTGTACGTAGTGTTGCAACAATAAGATCGTGTGTTGGCCCACTCGGGTAACTGTATTTTAGCGTTTGCGTTGACAACAGTCCTCCCATGTCGCCTTAGGATCCTACAAACTGCAGGTCGGGACAACGCGATAAAAGGCGATCCAGAGTTTCCAGTGCACGAGATTACCACGTCCCTTCAAGTCACTTTCTATCGAAAGACCTCGGTCCGTGAGCTAGTAAGCGCGCTCGACACTTGTTCTCTAGTAATTGGCTTCCTGCTTGACGTCCTCATCCTGACAAAAATAGATGCATGAGGTAGGACAAAGATAGCATTCGGTCGAAACCTTCGGGAGGAGGCGCTTGGACGTGCCTACACAAACATTTGCGACTCAATTGACATCCGTCACATCGTGCTCAAACCTGATCATGCCGTCCATGCAAGGCAGAATCGATAGCATGGGCACTGTTGGTATGTAGCCTTCTTTGATGGATAGACGACTAGGACTGATACTCTAACGAATGCCATCTCGTCATGTAGCTTGGAACCAGTACCAGCGCCTTTTGACGGATGAACGCTTGATGGCGTACTTTAGTGCAGAGGCAGATCGCTTTGCGGCATCCACTTCCAAGCCGGATGACATCCTTCGGAGGTTCAGTCTCAGTGGCGACGGGTATCTAGATCTGAAAGAGTTCCAGCTTGCCATGAAACGACTTGGCATGTGGTCTGAACTTGACTTCTCTCATTCCACTTCCCATGCATCTGACGCAAGTGAGACGGCAATGAAACGAGCTCGGGAACTTTTCACGGTCTTTTGTCCAACCCACGTACGCAAATTGGACATTGGGCTCTTTTGCCGCATCATGACCGAATGGTCTCTTCGTCTGATGCGCAAGCGAGCGATTGAGAGTCGACAGTCAGCACCGTCATTGCCAACACCTCGGGACTCTCTCTCGAGTTTAAATGACAATTTTATTCGTTCTTCGTACAACAATTTGGACGGCATCGCAGCACCGTACGCGACCGAGCGATCAAGGGTTGTGCAAGACCCGAGGAAGCCTCTTATACCAAATGAAGCAGAGCCGTACGCGGCACTCTGGCGACGTCTTGTTGAGCCGATCCACCGCAGTATGGAGAAACTCCAGCACATGTTCTTCAACATGGACATCGGAAGCACTGGCAGTGTCAAGCAAGAGGAATTCGAACTCGCTCTTAGTCACATCGGTGTCTTCCTTACTCCTCAAGAGTACCAGGACCTGTACAAGTCGTTCCCAGACAATGTGAAATTTGCAGGTGACCACGCGTCCGCTTTCGAAGTGAAATACGCCAACTTCCTTTTACTGTTTAAAGAAAAGGATCATCTAGAACACACTACCACCTCCTCTCATGCCACACCTCCAGTCGCTGGTGTTGGAAGTGGGAGATTATGGGATCTAATCGTGATGGAACGAGAGAAACTTGCATCCATGTTCCACCAGTACGAACGCATTCATCAGTATGAGCTTCCACCCGACAGCTTTCGAGAATGTCTTCGCCAAGCCGGGATTTCTATGAGCAATGCAGACTTCGCTGCCCTACGTGTTCGTCTTCTACCATACACGTAAGAGCCATTAGCTTCTTTATATTATATAATTTATTAATATTTGTCTTTTGTAGAGACTCCAACGGATGTATACGGCTCTCTCCTCTCGTCCAGGCCATTGCAGACAGCGAGATCGCCACGCACAAGACGGCCATTGCTCCACAGTCCAAACCGCCAGCGCAAGCTGCGACGAATGAACCAAAGCAGGGCAAACGCACATCGCCAGGCCCACCACTGGACGATGCACAGGACGAATATCAAGCTCTTCCTCGTCCAGCAGGAAAGTCTAATCAGCAACGGTACACTCTACGAGCCTCTTGTTATCTTCCGTAGGTGCTAACACCCTCCTTATTAGAGATGCGGAGGCGAACCGGTCCATCGTACGCATTCGAGACGAAAGTCGATGGAAGAGTAACTTGGGCCTCCACCTGACCCAGTCAGAGGACCAAACGCCCGACAATACGGTACGCCAGAAACCCATGAACGTAAACGTCTGTGCTGCGTTGGAGGCGCTCGAGCAGCGGATCTTGTACAAAATGCATCAGGCGCAGCAGCTCGGACGGCCCAACGTCAACTCGGTACAGGCAGTGTTCCCAGGTGACCAGTTCGGGAAGATCACGCGAGGACAGTTTCGCCAGAGCCTTGCACACATCGGTCTCATCGCTCGGTACGCTGAAGTCGAAGCTCTGTTCTGGAAGCTCGACGCTCTTGGTCGAGGGTACATTGAAAACGAAGCTCTGTACGCGCATCTCGCAAGAGCGAGTGCTCGGCGAGAGAGAAGACAGTCGGACGAGGTGGAAGGTAGCTCTTCCGTTCAGGATGAAGAAGCAGACAAGAGGAATGGTCTGTATGTCGATATATCCGATGAAGACGATCGAGAACAAGTGTCGTCTCGAAGCTTCTCTCGGTCGGTGCAAAAGATCTTTGAGGCCATGCTGTCTGATCTGCCGCTTGTCGTTCGACTGTGTCGGCAAGAAGACACCTACCAAACAGGCACAGTCTCCCGTGCGCAGCTTTTAGGTATCATGTATGAAGCCGGCATCCTAGCACCAGCGTCCGACATGCAGGCTGCTGTAGGCGCTTTGGCCAGTAAGAGCAGTGCTAGTCCGGACGACGTTGGCAGTTCAGAATCGACATCACCACGCATTGACTATGTGGGCATGGAAGATAAGCTTATGAATCTATGTAGCGACCTCCTGTCGCCTTGTAAGAGTAGGCAGCACCAGTCCACGACGTCTGTCCTGCTGTCGCCCCACGAGCGTGCGAATGATGACAACCGTCGGACCTTGATGAGCAGTGGAGACTACCAGGAACACATCAGCCGACGTCGTGTGAACTACAACCATCCAGCAGCAAAGTCTTCTCTTCGGATTGTTGATCCAGTCATGGAAACCAACGCGGTGGAACAAAAGGAGAGAAGCTCTCAAGGAGGAGAGCGACGCAATCGCCGAGCTCTAATCGTGATTCTACAAGAACTACTCGAAAGCCGAGGCATCTTAAAGACCGTCATGGACTTGTACAGACGAGCGGACCTGCATGGATACGTGACGAGGGCCGAGCTTGCAGACATCTTCCTTTCGTCCCGCCTCGCCTTGAATTTCTCCACATCACTCACATGTGGCATGTCCGTGCATGAGTTTATCGACGAAATGTACCCTACAGATGGGACGGAGCCACGCCTTGTGTCGTTCCTGGATGTGATTAAGCGTGCAACTGACCTTTTCGCCGAGGTTACCAATGGAAAGCTCGACGGCTCGAGAAACGGTAGTCAAGCTACCAAGCACGATCGCCCGCAGCACTATCGATCTCGACGGAACCATACAGGAGGATGGGTCCAGGGCTTTGAAGGCGTCTTGGACTCGGTCGTCAAGAGTCCGCGCGCCTCGAAGCAATTTCTTGAAGCACGAGATGAGATGACGAGTCCCCCTGCAGTCCCACCAGCAGCATCGCTCCGGAAGAAACTCTTGGAGCAAAGCCGCTTGAAAGGCCTCTTAGCAACCGAGCATGATCACATGAGCGCAGCTATTCTCGTGCGCCATGCATTCAAAGGCGTCTCCTCTCGCGAACTCGTCGTGCCGATCGACAATGGCGAGTTCGAAGCCATGTGCAGGACTGCAGATATCAAGCATGTGTGCCACCGCATTGGCATCGATCTAACTGTTCCGGAAGAACGACACTTGACGGTAACACTAGACAAGCACAAGACTGGCTTCGTCTCCTCTCCACAACTACTGCACTACTTTATTTGGCTCTCGAGGTCCAGCCAGTCTACGGACGAATGTACCCAGCAACCAAACAAGAGCAAGGATATGGCTGATATTAAGGATGAAGCAGTACGTGACAAGAGCGTTCGGTTCAGTCAGAGCTAAATTTAGAGTCGAGTGCTTCTACTTTTCAACAAATACACTTTGGCTTTCGTTTTTCTAGCTCACTGTCCTCTATGTCTCGTAAGAATCTCCCTCGACTCAAGTACCCGCCGTCTCCGGACAAACAGCTCGCGTCGTCCAAGGATGCTCGGAACATGAACCGAGTGACGAGTGGTATCGCCGGCGCGTTGGAAAGCATGCGGACCAAGATGGAGATACTCGATCGAGAGATCCAGGCCGACGTAAAAGGCAAGAAAGAATACGATGACCAGCTTTTCCGTTTACGCAAGCGCCGAGCGGACTTGGAAGCGAAATTGAACGAAGGCAAGAGCTGGGTCGCGTCCTTCGACACGATGGTCAAACCACTGGAAGGTAAGTACACGGACATGACAAAAGGCATGGCAGAGCAATATGACGACGCGAAGAAACGGCATGCAGAAGGCATCCAAGTGCTGATTGAGAATTTTGACTACCATCCAGAGTTTAAACGGTTTAGTGATAGCTTTTCGGCCGTGCCGTTTCGACCAAAGTAAGACAATGCATAGAACGAGGTGGACAAAAAGAGCGTTATTTCGTTATTTAAGCACTGCGGACGTTGGCACTGCTACGACGAATCCGTTCGTGGTACTCGAGATCGTCCTTGACGTCGAACTTGGTCGCGACGTAGCCCATGAGCATGACTGAAGTGGACGCGATGAGGAAGCGAGAGGCGGCAAAGGGTCCCGTGACACGAATAAAGTCCGTGAACTTCCACTTGTCTACATTCGACGGCACTTGATACGTCATCAAGTGCGAGAACTGCGACCGAATGATCCGAGCTTGGGCCCAATAAGCTCCGACGCCTGTCACACCACCCGCCGTGAATCCCAGCAGCGTCAGTGGCGGGTTCTCCTTGTTCTTATAGGACGCTGGTAGAGCGACGGATCGCCCGATGTTGTAGGTGACATACCCAGTCGTCCCTCCGACGATCACGACGCCGACGATGATCGCAGGAAGCATCCTAGTCTACTCAATCGATCAAAAATGAAGTCATACGAGTTTATTTTCTCCACCAACTGCCACTCATAATCGGTGTCAATAGAAGCGTCTGTCCCATGAGGAGTGATGGTCGTGACTGCGTCAACCTCGGAGGTGTCGTACTTACCCGAGAAGCGACATAACAGTGGAAAACTCCTGACATGCGCCTACTAAAACCGGACAGCTCGTGACACCCATCATACTGCAGCTACTTTATCGAGAACGAGCCTACCAGTCAACAAATTCATAGCTAGTGCAGGTAGCAAGAGGATGGATACATTCTCGGCGTCCATTGGTGTCAAATCGAGCTTGCTCGTCGAGCCGAGCGAAGAGCTCCGTGTCTATCTCGTCGGCGATCATGCGGAGGCATTCATGAAGCTATCGAACGTCTCGAGCGACCACCACGTCCTGTATAAAATTCGCACGACCAACGTCGACATGTTCCTTGTCAACCCACCACAAGGTACATACAAAATCTAGGCTTACATGTCTATAAACAGCAGCATGACATGTATTGGACTGGTGATAGGAGTACTACCACCAGGCTCTTCAATGCAAGTAGCAATCGACATAGCCACGAACGACGCGATTCGACTCCAGTCGATCCCTCGATCCGAACGAACGACAGAGCGCTTCTCCGTCCAAAGCGTGGACATTCCGGACGACATGCGTGGCGTGCAAGAGTGTCTCCAGAACCCTTCCATCGACAACTTTTACCGTCTCTGGCGCCATATTCCCAAAGAAATCGTCGGGAGCTGCAAACTGTCCATCGCTTTTGAAGACGACGATCCGCAGTCCAGATATCATCGCCGGCAGTCGTCGCTCCACGAACCGTCCCGTCGAGCCTCAAGCAACCAAAGCCAGTGCTTCCAGTCCACGAGGACGTTTTCACTGTCGCAGCTGTCTCGCCACTCGTCCGGCTCTCGCTCGGACGATACACGTAGATATAATGAAACTAGTAGCAACCTTGTTCCTCGAGCACGACCGCAGTGCTTTCTTCAGCCTTCCGACGCCCTTACCTTTCGATATGTCGGTAACGTCGCTGCCGTAGACGCGACCACCTTTTGCATCTACAACACCTCTCAATACACGTGCGTCGCGTATAAAGTCAAGACAACCAACCAGAGTGGGTACCTGGTCAAGCCGAATCGAGGCCTGATTCGAGCTCAAGGCAGCCAAACCGTCAACTGCTTCCTCTGCGACAGAGACAGCGACACTGATTTGACGCACATGGACGTTGCTCGAGCTCAGCAGCGAGAGGCGAACGACAGATTTCTCATCGAAATGCTGCACTTGGATCCGGTCCAGTACCAGCAGCTGCTGTCGATGGAGGAGCATCAAGGTCGGAAGGAGATCGGTCGACTCTTCGTGGACATGCAGGAGGGAGAAAGGGAGAGAGTAGTCTTGCGATGTCGATTCATCCAAGTCGAAGGACAGTCTGATGGGACAAATACTAGACACAGTGGCCCCGTGCAGCCGAATAGGTCGACGAAGCGTTCTAGTAGACACGTAGAGCATGCTGCTCGACCTTCGGCATCCGATGGAGGATATAGTATATAGTATGTAGTATATAGTATTTAGAGCTAGCTGCAGGAAAGATACTTTCTAAAGATACGCGACGCTTCATTTGACATTCTTGTCCGACTTAATACGTTATGCTTCTCCTGCCGGCACTAGTCGATTCCCATCCACTGCTGCTGCGTATAGATCCTGATCATGATGCGTGGGATCAAGTCCAGTCCTTCTGTGCAGTGTCTAGCATCCAGATGATCCGCTGTAGAGGCCTCATAGCTGCACTGGACGACGTAGTGGATATACAGACCAAGTGCCGACATGATACAGCTGAAAGACTTCCAGGCTTTCTAGTTGGGAACCTCGATGCGGTAGACGATGATAGACCGTTTACTTGGATGCCTGGGACTACAGCAGAGATGGCAAAAGATTTGTGTCGGCATGTCGGAGCTGATGACGATGCATGCATTGGAGTAGTAGCGAAAGTATTAGACAGCAGTGTGGACTGGATGCAGTCGCTGCCAGAGTGCACCAGTGCTAACATATTACCTGGATCCCGAAGAGCAAAGCAGATTGCGGAAGTGGAGGACTTGATTACTGACATCCTGCGTGGACGTATCCGAGAGAAAGAGCCCAACCGCTTCGACGATACTTATCCTGAAGATGCTGTTGCAGTCAACGCATCAAGTGCCATGGGTTATGGTCGTGCATTGAGCGATACGAAGACAGTGGATGCGATACAAGAAGCGGGCAATCAGGATACTACAGCAGCTACCATGAACACTGTCGTTTTGGGAACAACGCTCGTGATCGTATTCGGTTTACTACTGCTGACACGAACTGCTCTAAGCTGGTTGGGTGAAAAAGGTATCAAGTGGAGACTGCAATGGCAAGATCCAAAGAGCGTGATGGTGGAGAAGACCATGTCACTCTCCTCTGCCTGGACAAAGCGTGGCTGTGATGAGATACATCACGATTTCCCCTCTACCAAAGAAGAGCAAGATCACCTGAGTTGTGGAAATCGATCTAGTCTAATTGCGAGGCCTACTTTAGGACCAAGTAATGAGACGACGGAAATTGGTTCCTTCCTAGCAAAGCCTACCAAAATGAGCTTCGGAGCTGCGGCGACAGTTCTGCAGATTTCACATGGTCATATGGCGCTAGAGTGGATGCATGATAAGGCTTTTTGTAAGCCAACTATGAGAAAAGAAGCGACAAGGTCAACATTTCTACTGAGAAAACTTCAAAAACGAGAACGAGGGGAACAAAGCGACCGATGTGAAGAGCTACCGTGAGCGATTGCATTTCAATGAGGAAAGTAGCTGCCGCTGTGAAGTTCCTGGTCAATCCAAATTTCAATTCGCTTTCTATTTAATTAGGTTTGTATCTATTAAGATTGAAAGTAGAAAAAGATCGACGAATACTCCCGAGTACTACAAATTACGAAAGTATTACTATACAAGTTTTGTACTTTATATATGATATAAGCTACTATATTTTCAAGAAAGCACTTTGGCGCAGGGGAAGCGTGTTGGGCTCATAACCCAAAGGTCGGTGGATCGAAACCACCAAGTGCTACTTTTTTCATGCTAATAAGGGATGAAATTTTGCCTTCTACCCAACAAGACTGAGTAGCTCAGCGTGTCTACTGCTCTCCTAAGACTTTTCAGTCGAAAAGTAACTTTTTAATGCTTACTTGTCTGGTATTGATTGCTGTTTAAACGATACGGCATCTACTCATAATCAGTTTGACCAGCTACTACGTTGACTGCTGCATGCCTGTCAAGGCGTACGTGCGATAGGATAGAACACAGATAGCTTATTTTGCTTTTCAATCAGTACATGGTGAAACTGTGCTATCCAGTACAGCGACGTCACTTGATGGATATTTATTGAAAGAAAATCTCTGCATGAACTGTGAGTCGCCCGAAGCAAAGCTCATAGCACGCACTAGATCGGCATGCATGAAGGCTATATGCCGCTTGCAGCAATGGTGAGTACAAGAGTATAAATTCGTCAATAAAATATACAAATTTGTTTAGATCAAACTAAGTAGGAATAGTGATCACACTGAGGCGCGTGCGTGCAGTTGGCTTCGGGGCGAAATAAATCTAAAATTTCATCCCTAATTAGCATGAAAAAAGTAGCACTTGGTGGTTTCGATCCACCGACCTTTGGGTTATGAGCCCAACACGCTTCCCCTGCGCCAAAGTGCTTTGTTGATTGTATGATAGCTTATATAGTATATAAAAATTACAATTTGTATAACAGATACTTGGATCCTGTCTTCTCGTGATACTAGGTGGTCATTGTAGCTGACCAGCTACAATGACCATAAATATCTACACAGGCGAATAGCCAAAGTACTTGATGCAAGTCTTCAAATATTTACACTTTAATCCCAATCCTAGTACGTACTGTGCACTGCAAATACCGAACTAGACGTTGCTATCTTGAAGCATGGTCAGCCTATTTTAAGCTACCTCGTGCTGCTGTTGCTTAGAAAGTAGAGCGTAGGGAATGGTAGGAATAGAAGCAGTGGAAATTGAAACGGCCTCGTATTTATTCTTAAACGCATACTTGATCAGTGAAGAGACGGCCAAAAGACTCAAAAACTACCTTGTACACGCTGCGTGCACGAGTTAGACGTGCTGGATCTAGTGCTCTTCGTAGCAAGCGATGATACATACGGAACAGCCTAGCAATGGGCAGTTTAAATTGACAACAGCAGACCTTATTCGGCTCATCGAAACGCCGACAGAGCACCATGGGGAACAGTTGGCGAAACTCGGAGGGCTTGAAGGAGTCGCCTCCGCTCTCTGCGTCGATCCTCGCAAAGGCCTCGACTCGAACAACACGAGCGATCTTAGACTACGTGAGACGACGTTCGGTTCCAACTACATCCCTCCGCCCAAGCCGAAGGGGTTACTGGAGCTCATGTGGGAGGCTTTCCAGGACCTCACGATCATCGTCCTGACGGTGTCCGGTCTCCTGTCGATGATATTGGCGCTGACGGTCGGCCACGACAAGAAGGAGGCGCTCGAAGGTGCGTGTATCATCTTTGCCGTGTTCGTCGTGACCTTCGTGACGGCCTTCAACGACTGGCAAAAGGATCGTCAGTTCCAGGCCCTGAACGCCGTCAAGGAAGACGAGAAGATTAAGGTCATCCGGAACGGAGAGCCGGCGGAAGTGAGCAAGTTTGGCATTGTCGTGGGAGACGTCGTCCGCGTGGACTTGGGCGACATTATTCCGGCTGACGGGGTCGTGTTTGATGAGAAGGAGCTCAAGCTGGACGAGAGCGCCATGACGGGCGAGTCGGACTTGATGACCAAGAACAAGGAATTTCCATTTCTGCTGTCCGGTACGAAGGTCATGGAGGGTCTTGGGAAGATGGTCGTCGTGTGCGTCGGCCAGAACTCCCAGGCAGGCATCATCAAGAAACTGATACTGGGCAAGCAAGGCGAGAAGGACGCTCCGAAGGCCCCTGCGAAGTCTGCGGCCGTGAAGCCAACGAACGGTGGAGGAAACGAAGCGGAGGGTCCAAAGGCGAATGGGACGGTCGAGCAGGAGGAGACGTACGACGACCACGATGGCAAGTCGCCTCTGGAAACCAAACTGGCCAAGCTGACAATCATGATCGGGAAACTCGGAACGGTCATCGCGATCCTCGTCTTCATCATCCTCTGCACCACCTTCTCCATCAAGACGTTTGGGAAGGAGGAAAAGGAGTGGGATAACGATTACATCCAGACGTACGTGAGCAACTTTATCATGTCTATTACGGTCCTAGTCGTGGCTATTCCAGAGGGACTGCCGCTAGCTGTTACCATCGCTCTCGCCTACTCTGTCAAGAAGATGCTGGTTGACAACAACCTCGTCCGGCACTTGGACGCGTGTGAGACCATGGGGAGCGCCACAACCATTTGCTCCGACAAGACCGGCACGTTAACAACCAACCGGATGACGGTCATGCAAGTGTGGCTCGGCGGAAGCGAGTTCTCGAGCGCCCAGCAGTGCTCGGACGAGATGTCGGAGCGCATGAAGGAGGTCTTTTGCAACGGCATCGCTGTCAACTCCACCGCCGAGATCTTGCCGCCGAAAGTCGCGGGAGGACAGCCAGAGCACACAGGCAACAAGACCGAATGTGCACTCCTGCAGTTCGTGCGAGACTGTGGCGTCGAGTACCCTGCCGTCCGGACTTCGACGGAGGTGGCGCACATGCTCACATTCAGCAGTAAGAAGAAACGCATGTCGGTCGTCGTCCGTCGGTCGCCAACCACGTGCAGAGTCTACACTAAAGGCGCGACGGAGGTCGTGCTAGGTCTCTGCAGCAAGATGAAGCGACTCGACGGTTCCATCGCGCCACTAGACGACAGCCAGAAGGAGATCATCGGCTCCAGCATCATCGACAAGTACGCTTCTCAAGGTTACCGGACACTCTGCATGTCCTACCGAGACCTGGAGCACTCGGCGGAAGAGATCAGTCAGTGGTCCGATGATGACGTGGAACAAGACCTCACGTGCGTCGCGATCGTCGGCATCGAGGATCCCGTGCGTCCAGAAGTGCCAGAGTCCATCCGGCAGTGCCATCGAGCCGGCATCGTCGTCCGCATGGTCACGGGCGACAACATCATGACGGCTAAGTCGATTGCTGGCAAGTGCGGCATCCTCTCAGACGGAGAGAACCACCTCGTGATCGAGGGACAGGAGTTCCGGAAGCGAGTGCTTGACGGCAAGGGACAGATCATCCAGTCCGAGTTCGACAAGATTTGGCCCAACCTCCGCGTCATGGCGCGGTCGTCCCCAAAGGACAAGTACACGCTCGTCACGGGCTTAATGCAGTCCAACCTGATGCCGTACGGGCCGCAGATCATCGCTGTTACGGGCGACGGCACGAACGACGCACCAGCGCTCAAGAAAGCCAACGTCGGGTTCGCCATGGGCATCAGCGGCACTGCCGTGGCGAAAGATGCGTCGGACATTATCTTGATGGATGACAACTTCACGTCCATCGTGAGCGCCATCAAGTGGGGTCGCAACGTGTACGACTCGATCGCCAAGTTCCTCCAGTTCCAACTGACTGTCAATGTCGTGGCCATCATGATCGTCTTCTGCGGCGCCGTCTTCCTCGGCTACACGCCTCTCACGGCCATGCAGCTCTTGTGGGTGAACCTTATCATGGACTCTTTTGCGTCTCTGGCGTTGGCAACGGAAGCCCCGACGCCAGCGCTGCTCGAGCGCCGGCCGTACCCGAAGACGAAGCCTCTGCTGTCCAAAATGATGACCAAGCACATCCTCGGTCAGAGCCTATACCAGCTCGTGGTCTTGATGGTCCTGACGTTCCTCGACCGAGAACTCTTCAGCGTCAACGTGGACGCTTGGAAGGCCGAGACGGATGCAGCGAAGAAGGCGGAACTGAACGAACTGATCGACACGGAACAAATGACTATCGTGTTTAACTCTTTCGTCTGGATGCAGCTCTTCAACGAGCTCAACTGCCGCAAGATCCACGACGAAATCAACATCTTCAGCGGCATCCTGGACAACAGCACGTACATCGGCATCTGCATCATCCAGGTGCTCTTCCAAATGCTCATCATCCAGGCCATCGGCGAGTACTTCAATTGCACCGCCTTGTCGTTCGGCCAGTGGATGATCTGCGTCGCCCTCGGGTCCATCTCGTTGCCCATCGGCTTTGCGCTGAGACTCCTATCGCCCAAGCGACTTCCGTCGTGGATGGCCGGCATCTGCCGCGACGCGTACGAAGACGTGTCTCCGAAGAAGGTCGGAGGCCAAGGATGAGTGTACTAATAAGAGGAGCGTCTGGCGCGAGTGCCCTAGAGCAAGTAGATCAGTTTCTTCCATCCTTTCCAATCCAAACTACAGCTTTCCTATACTCTTTCGTATCTAGTCGTGCATCGAAAAGCTCAGGAATCAGATACTTTGATACAATTGATACGAAGACCACGTGTGACTCGACTTGAGTATGTCAATTTTGGAAGGTGCTGGAAGCGCCATCGGGAGATTCGAATCATCATTTGCAAATTATCGTCGTCAGCCAGGTGATTCATGGTCAAGTTCGCCAAGAAACTAGCGTCGTCCGAGCGACAGGAGTGGAAGGGACACTACCTCGAGTACAAGCAGCTCAAGAAGCGTCTCAAGCATGTGATTGCGTCCACCAAGGACGGACGGCAGGAGACCACGACGGAGCAGGTCGAGGGGTTTGAGAGAGCCCTCGATTCCGAAGTCGAACGCGTCGTCCTCTTCTTCCTCGCCAAACAGGGAGACTTTGCCAATACGCTCAAGAAACTGCGAGACGAGCAGGTGTCCATCGAAGGCAAGGACATGGACAAGATGCACGAACTCGCTGACAAGTTCCGAGGCATCGGAGACGAACTCGTGCAGCTCCTGCACTTTGTCGAGCTCAACACCACTGGCATTCGCAAGATCCTCAAGAAGCACGACAAGGCCGTCCACGGACGCAACATCATGGGCACCTACCTCTCATCCCGAGCGGACTCCCAGGCGTCCCACCTCCAGCAGCTCTACCACGACGAAGGCATCTCGGCCATCATCGCCACCGTCCGAGCGGCGCTGAGTGAACTACGCAAGGCAGAGGTAGCTTCCATATCTTTTTTCTGTTAATTAAAATCCTAACGACTCGGATATAGCAACGCCTGGACTCGAGCGACCAGAAGCAGTCCATCCACAGACGCATCTCGGAGGACGAGCCGGTGCTAAAAAAAATCGCTCTAGCACGCAGTCGTCTGCAGCAGTCCACTCGCTACGTCAAGTCGGTCGCGGCCAGAGCGCTCATCTTCGACGACGAGAGCTCCGATGAGGACGAGGAGAGCGCCACGTACGAGTCCTTCCGACGCCTGCAAGAGAGCTCCACCATGTCTCGCTGGCTCAACATGATTTCCACCTTTTTGTACATGGCCAACTACTACATTGTAGCTCCGACGAGCGGAGACTATGCCGCCAAGCTCGGTGGAGACGCCGCCTTGACCGGTGTCATCATCGGTATGACGCCCATCGCTTCTCTCGTCGGCGCCGTCTTGTACAGCTGGTGGGCCAACAAGTCCTACCGCCACCCGTTCCTCTTCGCCGGCTCGTGCCTCATGCTCGGTAACCTCCTCTACGGCGCCGCCATCCGCTTCGAAAGCATCGAGATGGTGATCGCCGGACGTATCCTGAACGGATTCGGAGGCGCCAGAGCCATCAACCGACGGTACATCGCCGAGAACTACAGTCGAGAAGAGCGGACGCAAGGATCGGCCAACTTCGTCACGGCCAGCGCCCTCGGCATCGCCGCCGGACCCGCCACCGCCGCCGTGCTGAACAACATACCGAACTTTACGGTCCTCGGGTTTGATGTAACGGACGAGACGGCGCCCGGGTGGGTCATGTGCTTCCTCTGGCTGCTCTTCAACATCCTCATGCTCCTCTTCTTCAAGGAACCGACGCACCCGACACACCAGAAGCAGGATAAGCAGAGCCAGGACGAAATGGAGAAGGGCCAAGCCAGTCCGAACGAAAGCACTTCGCTCCTGAAACGCCGATCGACGGCCAGCAACCACGACCGCCCGCACTTGCGCACGCTTTGGCGCAACGTCCCGGTCGTCGTCTCGCTCACTATCTACGTCGTCCTCAAGCTTGTCCAAGAGTGCTTGCTCACGGGAAGCTCCACGATCGCAGAGTACAACTTCGGCTGGAGCACCACGACGTCGGGACTCTACCTCGCCGCTCTCGGCCTGCTCATGTTCCCCACCAACATGGGCGTCAACTGGCTCAGCTTCCGACACGACGACAGAGAGATCATGCTGCTGTCCGAGGTGCTCATGGCGGTCGGCATCGCCGTCATGCTCAACTACGGAACCTACTTTTTGGCCCAGTTCATCATCGGAGGCATGATCATCTTCGTCGCGACCAACGTCCTCGAGGACGTCAACATGTCTCTCCTGTCCAAGACGGTGCCCAAGTCCTTTGCCAAGGGAACCTTCAACTCCGGACTGTTGGCGACTGAGTTTGGCACCTTTGGAAGATCCGTTGGGGACTTGTTGGTCACGGTCGCAGGTCTCCCAGGCATCGCCTACGTCCTGAATCTGACCTTCATCCCGCTGCTCGTTGTGACCCTCCTTGCCACCCTCTACACCGCTCACACATACAAGCAGCTCGACTCAACGGATGACGACTAGTACTTTCTAGAGACAGCGCTTCAGGATATGTCGGCTCAAGCAAGAGGGACGACCATCAGCATTTTAGTAACGCATGATATACATCCCCTTGTTCCAGCGTCTTCCTAGTCTTCGTCTAGCCAAAGCTACTCTCTACCAGTGCGCATTTTTCCCATCGAGACGATGGTTGGCACAAGAAAAGCTTCCAATGAGATCACCAGTAAGTACCAGCGAAGGCATTCACATCTAGTGGGAGGTGCACTTTGTGGTGTCGCCACTATTCTTCCCTTCATTGCCTGGATATCTGTCTGTCAGTCCTGACTGGGTCATACAGCGAAGACTCATAATAGATAGAGTAGTTCTACTACGAACGAGTACACCGAAGCCACTGTTGTCACGTACGATGCACCTAGAAAGGTGCTGGAGAATAGTGGTGGCTTTTGAGTTAAAAGTAAGACGCATTAAAATGTACCACAAACTATCTTCTGCCTGGTCCAAGCCTTCATGCATAACATTTACGAGCCAAAATCTAAGATTAAAGCATATACAGGAACACTAGGTGGCTTTGTGCCATTATTTACGCAATAGTTCTCAACCATGCTATAACATGGCTCATAGTTAATATTGTTCAAGCTGCTATACCAAGTACTCTCTTCCGGTTCGTCATACATGCCCTCGTGTTCACGCCCTAGATGCACAATTTCATTCGAGCGCAAAAACCAGACCAACCTCATTCTTGAGACGGAGAAATCCGTTAGATCGCTCCAGATCGTG